>PISX010009805.1:0-73762 GCA_004024625.1 Mellivora capensis | reverse complement strand
GTCTTTAAGCAAATTATTTTGTTCCAAAATCATGCTCCAATTGAAAAGATGATCTTTTGCAATAAAGTTGCTTAGACTCCTAGAATCCTTATCACTGATAGAGAAATCGTAAGAGCCAAGGGACTGTTTCGAGGATGGGCTGAAATTAAAATTTCCCCACTGTATACACGACCATAGACACACAAGCAAACATATACATGCACATGCTCATTCCATTTCAGTAATAGTTTTTGTCCCTCGACTCACAAGTATATTCCTATCTGTTTATCTGTACATCATAGAATGCTGTGTTTTCTGGTGTTCAAACCCCCACCCACCCCACTTTGCCCCTCTGCTCCCAAAAGCACTTCACTAATACATGGAACAGCCTCTTTCCCTAGAGCCAGGGACAGAGTGGGGAATACTCACAGAGACCCTGTGACTGCTCTCTGGACAAACCCTTTTAGCAGTGACTCCAAGGAATAATGCTACCACTCATCAATGATGGCTACTTTGACTGGGGACCCAGATCCCAATGCCTGGACCTCTTGGCACCAGGGACTGGGGCTGAATTCTCATGCTGAGTGCTTTTGAAAAGTGCATCCAGATTTGATAGGGTGAATTTTCAGACTTGTCGGAGTTTTAGCCACATAAACTCTATTAGGTACAAAGCTCCATAATGTTCTACCCTGTCTATATTTATGCCCATGTTTGAATTTACACCCTTGTAAGCTCCCGGGCAGGCTGTCGGACCTCTTATTGCCTTTCATCCTATCCTCAGTTTTCCCACTACCCTTGAAGCCAGTATGTTCTCCTGACTTTAGGACCCTAAGCTTCTGTCTCACCCCTTTTTCAAATTCTTCCTTGAGACCTAAGTTTTAAAATAAGTATCTTCTCCACTGATCTCTCATCATTACTTTATTGGACCTGACCCATTTTTCATACGAGGCTCTACCAAAATCTATTTGTACCATCATCAAAGGCTGAGTGCACATAGCAGCTCCTTGGATCATCATCTCCAGAGCTGAAGACAACTCAGACTCTCTTTGGAAACGCCCCTCTCACTGGTGTGCCAAAGTACTGAGGGGAAAAAAAACGCATGAAGTCATTTCTGAGTCTGGGTCAGCCATGTTGTGAATGTACAAGAGAGAAGATTACAATGGAGTGAATCTCACTGGGTCTGTGACCTGTCACTTGGCTAATGAGGTATGGATGCAAGCTGATGGACCTCTTGATGTGCCAGTGCCATTCCCAGACCAGCCCTGAGTGATGGCACTGCCGTAGATAGCAGGGCAAGTAAAGGGACACGAAGCTTCTCATTATACTCCTCTCTCGAGGCAGGCTTCTGTTTGGATTTTAAGTCTCTCATTATACTCCTCTCTCGAGGCAGGCTTCTGTTTGGATTTTAAGCATTATGATCCCATATGAAGTCATCCCCTAGAAATTAGGATGAGGATTTCCAAACAACCGTGTAGGAGCAGAGCAGAGTAAGACATAGGCAGATAGGGTACCATTCAAGAGATGAAACTGATGATGGATTTGCTAGTATTTGTTTCCCTTGGTTCATGTTAGTTGATTAATGCCATGGCTTAGAAAATGTACTCAAGTAACCATTTCTGAACTCCATTCATTCAACAAACATTTATTTAGTATCTACTATGTGCCAGGCATTTGCTAGGCACTCGGGATACAGAGAGGAAGGAGACGACCCTTGCTCTCCAGGAGCTCACAGTCTAATAGAGGAGACAGACACATGACATGAGTGACTACAGTACATGAAGAAAAGTGCTAGTCAAGGTGTACATAAAGTGTTAGAGGAGCCCAGAGGAAGCAGGCTGCGGTAAGCCTGTGGAATCAAGGAAGCTTTCACAGAGAAAGGAACAATCAAGCAGACTTGAAGGAGGAACAGGATTTCACCAGAAGACAAGGGAGGTGGGGAAAAAGACATTCTAGGCTGAGAGAACGGCAGGCACAAAAGCAAGGAAGTGTGATAACACATGACATGACAAGGAACCACAGGTAGCTCCACAACGCTGAGACTTCGTCTGCATGTGAAGACATGGTGAAATGGGAAGTCAGAGAAGGAGCATGAAATCAGAGTGAAGAGCTTTGTATGCGGGACTAAGAAATCTGGACCTTGTCCTGGAAGCAATGAGAAGGCACAAAAGAATCCAAAGCTGGGAGTGACATGGCTGGATGTGGCCATGAAGTCAGCCCAGATGGAGGATGGTTTGGAAGAGAGGTGAGACCAGAGGGAAGGAGAGCAGTGAGGAGGGGCCGTCACAGGGGCCCACGGGCACTCTGAAGGCAGGGAGGGTAAAGAGGTGACAGGCTGGAGAGATACTTAGGCGGAAGCTTGACAAGACTTGATGAATGATGATACAAGAAGCAAAACTGCCTGAGGGTTGAAACAATATGAAAAGCATGCATTCCAAAAATACAATCCACAGCCCCACTCCTCCCTCCCACTTCATGGTCCCATTGTCCTCTGCAATCACCATATGTGCTGAATATGAGTAACGAGTAACGGCGCAAGAGCCAGAGGTGCACAAGGTCAGACTTTTCTAATTCAGACCCCACTAACTTGGAATCTGCAACAATTCACATTGACTGTCTGGGCCTCCTATTGAGTAAAAATTTCGACCTACTTTCTTCCTCTGCGTCTTTTCAAGCCTTTAGGCACCAGTAACAGGAATCCAATCTAAAAGCAGTGGCTTCTTCCAATCAAGCGCTGGAGGTGCTGTAGGCAGCCGCTTACATGGTGGCATCTGAGGGGCACCCAGTACATGTCCCCCACCCAGCAGTCACAAGGCCTGGGATCCAATCATTAGTGATTCATTCCTTTGGGAGAGGCTTGGGTCCCTCCGACTTCTCTTTTATAAGGCAATGATTCCTGAGATGGGTAGGACATTTAGTCATTCTAAACCCAGTGGGATTGTGGTTGAGCACAATGCCTTTGGCTTTGACAGAAGGGATCAAGGTAGTCTAAGAGGGCTATGGAGGTACATGTGGAAGACGGTGGTGCAGAAGGGAAGACTGAGGGACATGGAAGATAACATTAGGATCTTGCCAAAGAATGGCCCCACAAGCACTCAAGAAACCAAGATTCTTAAAGAATGCCTTCCACTTCTGATGCCAGCAAATCACACTTCTATATTCTTGTACCTTAAGGAGCTTCTGTGTTTTATGCTTATGAGATGCTATTTGCTAGTGAAGGCCTATGGTGACTCCCAATCTTTTCGTGGACCTCATACTGCTTACAACCAATTACAATATCCAGTGTTATTAATTTGTACATATGACTACAAGTGCACTCTCTGAAACTCTTTTGTAAGTGCAACTTTTCATTCACTCAGACTGACCTTGTCTTTGGCCATTCCACATTATGGAGATTTAACTGTATTTGCAGAATGGTAATCACTCAAGTCACAAGCGACAGAAGATCGGGACAGAGACTGACCTTGAAGAGTCTCATTTCTGGCTCAAGAAGGTAAATAAGAGCTGCTTGTCAATACTTGATCATAGAGGTTAGAGCAGTGAACTAAAAAAAAAAAAAAAAGGAAAGAAAGAAACCAAAACAAAACTTTAAAAATTACTTACTTCACTTGTTTGGAGAATCGTGAACTTTGGCAGTTTAGGCTTTGAACTGGCTGCACTGGGTTTTCCGTCCAAGAGTGATCCAAATGACAGATTCCCAAAGCTGTTCTCAAATTCAATGGAAGGTTTCAGTGTTGGAGGGACGTCTGGTGCCTGGTCCTGGCCATCCATGGGTCTGACATATGCAGTTGGCTTTTGCTGCCCCATGTTTGTTTTGCAGTAAAGCCCTGGTGGAAAGTTCTGAACTGAAAGGCCACTGCTGGGAGCTAACAAAGAGGAGGCAACTAGGGGAGACCCAGGAGCTTGCACTGTAAATTCAGATTCTTCTGATGAGATGGACTGAAAGATTTCTTTGAATGCATCCCCTGCACTGGACTTGAGACTACTGTCTTCCTTTGCAGACACATTTGACTCTTCAGTGGCTCCAACCTGGGGCTGTTCAGCTGGGTAGACAAAGAAGTCTTCCAGTCGGGCTGGGGGTTGGTCCTGTGTAGACGGTGGCAGCTTGTTTGGCTGACCACTGGCCTGGTTGGCTGGGACAATGCTAGCATTATGACTATCACGTGGCCAGTCAGCTTTTGTTTTCCTGTTGCTGTGTATGAGAGTGGAATTCAGTATCACGACGGAAGGTGGAGGCATTGGTGCCGAGGGATGAGTGCTATCCTGGTGAGGTGGGAGCATTCGGTTCTTTTGTTCTGGGAAAAAGCTTGGTTCATTTTTGTTGATGGGAGTCTGGGGCACAGAATTCTTTGGGATCCCCACTAGATGATTCTGATTAGAATGGTTAGTTAGCAAATCCTTCATTTCATCATAGTTTCCCAGCGTGTTCTGGACTCGGTTGGCAAGTGCATCCCCTTTGTTTGTCTAAAATAACAAAAAGATGGGGGTGGGAGGAGAGAGAATGAATAGGTTTGTGTTTCCTAATGTTAATGTTTCAAACAGATGTCCTAAGTAGACTAGCATATAGGGTGCTTTAAAATTCTCATGCTGCCATATAATTTCATACTTTTCATGTGCTATGTAAGAAAAAAAAATCAGTAACACTATTGAAAGAGCCTCTTGGAATGAGCTGTGTGCTTAACGTCTGTATGCTCCCTGGCCTGTCCTTAAGTATGTTCATTGGGATAAAGTTTTTAATTACGTCGCTTATAAATTTTATTAGCAAAGTAACTTATTTTAGGTCAGATGAACTGAACGGTTACATTCTATATTGTGATGAACAACTTCAGCTTAGTGATCACTGGAATTGTAATGGAATGTTCAACTTATATTTGTTCTTGACATGTCAGCCCTTTGTGCCACATTATACCATGAAAAAGGCTCAGCCCATTGGATCAGGAAGTCAGTGAAATTGTGCGATCATGAATATATTGGTTTAGAAAAGTTCAACATCTAATTGAGCTAACATGACTAAAGCGAATCTAATTCCTTTTAATCAAAGGACTGTATAAATTACTAGTGTCTGCCCACATATTCTGGGGCAACTGTGTTTATGTATTGATGATTCATACTTGTTTACTTTGAAATGGTGCAATTGTTCATCAACACTGACTCAAGCTCTCCTGTGTCTTTTCAATGATTTAGAAAAATTTATTCAAGAATTTTAAGCTATTGCTTACGTAAATGAAAACAAAGCCAGAATTCCAAAGCGATGTTGGCAACTAAATCATTCCATGGACAATCAACAGACCTGGCTATATCATCCCCCGTAGGAAATACTAAGCTTAGTTAAAAATGGCTGTGGTTGTTCTTCCAATAATTAAGTTGCAGCATGGGTTTCTGTAATACAGAAAGCACAGCTTTCATAACTAGAAAATGGTGGATACCTATATACTTAGAAATGACTTTGATGAAAGCTCAGGTGTTCATCTTTAAAAGTGACTTTTTATTTTTATTCCCTGTACCTGCCAAAGGCGTTCTCAAAACAAGCTGTTGGATTCAGAAGGGCAAAGGACTTCTTTTTGCTTAGGCTGTACTACTCTAGCCCAAGATGTTGCAATGAGACAAGGTTACTGGCTTCCATGAAGCCATGTGGTAGCAGGACCACTGGATGGGTAAGACACCCACCCTATGTAGCCTCTAGGTCCCTGGGACCACAGGCACGCCCTCCATTCACAGGAAGGGGTGACAATTTCCCCAATGACACAGCATCTACTGAAGATAGATGTTTAACTTCTCAGAACTCTTACATGCCCTTAACCCAGCCCAAGCTCCTGACATCCATGGGGAGTGTGGCTATCCAAGGCTGGGATCTCGGTCTAGACCTAGGCTGTCTGGCTGTGTGCTGTTCTCTGTATGTTAAGATGGAAGTGTGCAGATGAATGGAGGGTGAAGTGCTGGAAATGGATGAAGTCACCCACAGAAAGAAAATACAGAATGAGAAGATCAAGCTCAGGAGGAACCCTGGGGAACATCAACCTTCAAGTGACCGAGAGAAGAAGAGGAGCCGGCAAAGGATACCAAGAAGGAGCAACCAGAGAGGGAATCAAACTGGTGACCTTGGCCTTGTTAACATGATCTCCATGTATTATATGCAATATCCAACTCATAGCATGTGTGAAATCATATAAGACATTTCCAAATAAATAAGGGCAGTGAGGGAAATAGGATTCCAGAGATTATGAAAAAGTACGCTCAATATTTGCTACGAGGGTCCTGTTTGGGGTGGGGAATTTTAGAAATCCAATAAATGTCTGTTTCATTTTTCTTATCCACAAGAACATCTGATATTGCATCACATGCAACCTTAGTGCTAAAGCAGTGATTAAACAATTAACATTCCATATAAACCTCAGCTGAATAATTGCTCCATTTTCAGAAGTACATTTGAAAGGCCTATTTAATAGATAGAGACAGATAGAGATCACTTCTATTCCCTGAAAATCCCTAGGTTTGTCCATTTTAATGGCACAAATTACTCTTCAGCCAAGGCCAGAATGCACTCTGGATAGAGTGGTCTCCTTTGATAGATGGTGCATGACCAACAATTTGGGTAGCAGCCAAACCCAGTCTCCCTCCTCTTCAGTCCCTTAATTCAAAACAAAGAGATTTTATAATGCTGAGGGCCCAGTAAGAATTTAATGCAAGCTTCAGGGGAACCTGGGTGGCTCAGACATTAAGTGTCTGCCTTCAATTTGTGTCATGATCACAGGGTCCTGGGACAGAGCCCCACAGTGGGCTCTGCTCAGGGAGGAGCCTCCTTCTCCCTCTCCCTCTGCCTGCTACTCTGCCTAATTGTGATCCCTGTCTCTCTGTCAAATAAAATCTTTTATAAAAAATGATTTAATGCAAGCTGTAAATACTTACAGAGTTGCTCTGGCCCCTCAAACAGTTTACCTCTTGGGTCACATGATGGCTTAACAAACACTAATACCTGGCTATCTTCAGGGATCTGACCCAGCAAAGGGGGAGACAACACCATGTTGTTTTTCATGTTAAATGCCTTTATTTTACACTGCCTCATTTAATGAATTTGGATGTTGCTTCCTTCCTTCACACAAAAAGAATTCTATAAGAACTTTTCTCTTTTTGCCTTAGCTAGCAAAAAGCTCCAAGTTCAACTGACTGAACTTTCTTTGGGAGTTTATTGGACTTCAATTGAAAGCTCATTGAACTTCCATTGAAACTAAGCTCTACAGCATCAGAGCCTTGCCTTGAGATGTCAAAGAGACCAGGAAAATACCTCAGATTCTTGAAAAGTAATTCACTCTCTCCAGGTCAACATAATCAAGACTCAAGAATCTTAAGACTCATTTGCTTGCAAGCAAGCTAGTCACATTCCTGTTCCTGTTCAATAGTAAATAAAAGGGACGTGCTCATCTTTTCTTCAATGGAGAGAACCTTGGTTAAGTTTGAATATCTCTTCATTTACTTCTACTGTTATAATGATCTGGCTTTCCAATGCATGCTGAGGTTTTTTTCCCCATCTCTAGTTTTTAAATATGTTTAAAATTAGAACTTATAAACCGGCCAATGTCTAAAATTATGTCTACTTAAACAAAATTAGAGGAAAACTAAAGTTCTCTGAATAGGTCTAGAAAATCAACCTCCCACCATATAGGGTATACTATAGCAATGATTTCTTTTTCTGCATAAAACTATAAGCTCTTAAAGGTCAGAAACCACCTTTCATTCACCTCAGTTCAGGACTGAGCACCAGGTCAGGTGCACATCAGATACTCAAAAAATTGTTGCTGACACAAATTGAATCCAATTATAAGTCATATCCTACCTATATCAGAATAAAAGCTTTGCAATAGCTTGGAGTAAATAAACAAATGGAAAAGCAAAAGTCAGGCTGACTTGGTTACTGTGATTGAACATTAAATTGAACTTTGAACTTCCTGGTAGCTAAGGCAAAAAAGAAAAACTCACAGCTTACTGAATTCTGTTTGTCTGATGAGAGGAAGCATATCTTAATTTATTAAATAAGACAAATGGTTGCCAGATACTAAAATGTAAAAAAGAATTCTTCTCACTGGTTCAGTTATAAGAACCTTTGAACATGGGGTAACTGGGTGGCACAGTCAGTTAAGCATCTGTCTCTTGATTTTGACTCAGGTCATGATCTCATGGGTCATGAGCTCAAGGCCTGTGTGGGGCTCCTCACTCAGTGTGAAGTCTCCTTGAGATTGTCTCCCTCTCACTCTGCCCCTCCTTCTGCACCTCCCCCTGCTTTCTCTCTCTCTCTTGCTCTCTCAAATAAATAAATCTTTTTTTAAAAAAAAACCTTTTAACAATAAAACAATTTTTTAGCACCAACTTCACAGAAGATGCAAAGATGTTCTTCATGTGGCTTATTCTTATGACTAAAAAAAGAGCACTGCGTTAAAGTCTAACTCAGTGAAGGGATATCTCTATGTGGAGTTGGGGGGCTAAACTAAGAGCTCCAGGTGTGGGGTTTTCCTGTACACAGATGACACAGGGCCGGAGCTGGGATTCCTTGGAGGAATGAAAGGGTGTCAACTCCCTTAGACTAGCTTCCTCACAGAGCAACGGTCTCAGAGGGACTTGTAAGCAGAACTGTGAAGCAGACAGTTCAAGGTTGAGTTCATTGGCGACACTTTCTGAGTTTCTGATTGAAGGAAGATCCATATGCTTTGCAAAACAGACGTGCTGTGGCTACAAGTAGAAATTACCATGGCCATGCTTAAGACACATACTGGTAAATTCAAAACAGTCACGAGGAGGGGTTAGGCACAGAGGACACACAGACACATAGCCTCAGAAAGTCCACCATTTAACAATCTCCAAATAATAATTAGGAGGACAGTCCAGTTACCTGATTCACCTCTCTGCCTTTCCACCACTGGTGCTGGGTAACTGTCAACCAGTTTTTTAAATTACTCTGGATGTAGATAGGAGCGCCACTGGATAGAAAACCCAGTGGGGCCTGAAATGCATTTCTACGCCCCTACACAATGGGGATGACTACAGACCACAGAGACTTGATTTGCACTGAATGTTCTTTTCCACTCTCTGGAGTCTTAGTAATCCTATTAAGGAGCAAGGTATTCTTGGAAGTTTTGATTGGATATTATAAAAATGGCAAAAATGAAAGTTGGCCATTTCATTCAATTATAGGCTTCTTTCTGTTGGCCAGTTCTTTACTTCCCATTCTAGATAATTGGTTGATTCTTAAAGGTAACCTCTGCAGCTCTTATTTTCTAAATAATCACAATTTCTCCATCATCAAGGAAATGCATTTTCCAAGTATTTTCAGGCATAAATTATATGTCTGGTTTGTGGCCCATGACTAACAGCACTCCTTTACATTGAAGCTTTTTCCCTCTCATTATTCTAAGAAATGCAAAGTTGCCTCAGTTTGCTTCTAATGCTATCTACAAATCAGTTGTAGAGGTTCATTGCAAGATTAATGCACTAGGAGGCAATTGTACCATCATATTTCTTTTAATAAAAAGTAGCAAAATAATTTAAGTTTTGAGGATCATTTTTCCCCTTTATTTCATTATGGCTAATGTATGTGATTTAGTAATTCCTTTTTTCCTAATTGTAATATTTTTATAGTTAATCTCTCTAAGCTATAAGTTGCTATTTCTTTCTTTAATTATAATAACATTAACATCTTGAACTTGTACAGCACTTTCCAGATTTCAAAGCAAGGTCCCCGGTTCATTTGATTTGATCCTTACAACAACCACATGAGTCAGGAGAGCATCTCTGATCTCAGTCTGGTTTCTACCTCCCCAATAAAAATGACCTTGGATAAGCCACTTACTCTCTCTGTGCCTCACTTTCCTCATTCTCATAGAGTGGAAAGAGCTATAAAATGTCAGTTGTGGTTGTTACTTATTATTATTATCAGGGATTACTTCATATCAGGTATTATTATTCACTTCAGAGAGGAGGAAACTATAAGTCAGAGGAATGAACTTTCTTCACCAAAGTCACACAGGAGGTAGGTAAGCTTATCAGGTCATTTCACCTCCTGTGGGAAGATCAATAGCTTCCTGTTACAGGTAATGAACCACATAACTGGGTTCTAGATTCACTGCTGGCACAGATATGAAGCTGTAGAGAAGCCACTTCTCTCTGAGCCTCAGATTCCTTGTGGGCCACACGAGGAAAACGAGTACTCCAGTTGTCGGAAGGACTAAACAGGTCCATATAAAGCCCTAGCATGTGCCTGGCAGATAGCAGGCACTTGCTACACACCAGTTCCTCAGCCTTCCCGGTCTTTCCACACTGGCCTAGACACGTCAAATAGCTTCAGGTTCTTCAAGTGCTTTTGAAGGCATCCTTCTCAACACCATAGCACAAAGTCAGATTTGAAAGTTATACGTAATAGAAGCAGCCCCATGGAGAAGTTCCCAATCACCAACCGAATGTAGGGGTGGTCAATCTTCTTTCCATTCTGGGAATGGTAGGGGTGAAGCAAAGAAAGGAAAGAAATCAGCCAGGATGATGAGAGATCACCATTTCTTCTAAATGCTGAGAAAGGCAGTGGGTCTTAGGGACTGATGCTTATTGGCTACTTCACAAACTACCAACACTACTGGATAACTTAATAGGCCATGTTTTAGGTTTTAGGGTGGCAAGAAACTTCCTGAAAGTCCTGATCTACCACCAGGAGTTTTGATTTTTAATTTGATAAGTATTCCTACCACAACCGTAAGGAAGGGTCGAGGTATTTCCTTGTCTCTACCAATGGACCATGGACCAGCTCTAACACTTCCACTGCTACTGGCATGTCCAGATACCCCAAGGGTGTCCACACCAGTCCAGGTCTAGGGAGCTGATGGAGGGGAACATCAGTTCTAGTATTATCATCTGGGGGAGGGGGAAGGAAAAGCAAACCCTCTAGTGATTTCTCAGGGAATCCTGAACACAGATACAGCACAAGATGATAGCTGATCATCAAAGCAATGGTGAAAGAAACAAAATCACTAGGTCACCAACTATTAGCTCAATTCCTCTCCTATACAGTCTCGACTGAATCACAACATCTCTCACCCATCAAGAAACAGAAAGTCAACAGACTACTAATCACACAATAGGTCTGGCCCTGAGCTAGACGAATATTCCCTCCTAGCATCTCTACCTGATACACTCTTGTCATAGCAAGACAGATGACTTCTGAAAACGTCTGGCATTGTTGATCACAGGGTTTTTTTTTTTAAACTGCCTACTCAAAAACACACTGCTGACATCTAAAAATAAATATATATCTATATTACAGGCCTTTTTAATAAGAGATGGCATTTACCTTAAAGGTACAAGACCATTAATTCAACATGATTTAAGTTATAAAGAGGGGATAAACCAAGGGCTCTACACCTCATCATGGTAATAATGTTGAGCATGGAATAGACTTCAAACTTTAAGAATGACTCTTTGAGTAAAGCTCCTTTTTCTAACTCATCCAAAGATAAGACATAAAACTCATCTGGTTATTCCTTTCTTAAGAAGGGGGAAGGCACCTATCATCCTTTAACCTCTCTTCCATTTTCTGGAAAAAATGAAGGCCACAATGTCTTGCCATGGCTGGTCACTCTTCATACACTCTTGACCTTGTGCCTGCTCATCTCCTCTGGGACCCTGCTCCACTCGTCGTCACCTCTTCCTCCTGTCCCTTTACCCTCTCCCTTTTGACTGACATCTGGTCTTTCCCATCAATCTCTAAACATGTTCACATTTTTCCCATTATGAAAAAAAAGGAGCCTCTTTCCATATAATTTCTTCCCTCAGGTTCTAACCTACCTTCCTTTCTTCCTCCCTCCACACAAAAAGTTACTGCCTTTCTTTGCTTTAGCGCTTCCCATTTACTCCCTGAGCCCAGGCAGTTCACTTCCCACAATGAGCACCACCATCAAAATAAAACAACTCTTCCTAAGGTCATTGATCCCCCCACACCCCCAACTACCAAATCCAACAGCCACTTTCCAGTGCTAACCTTTCCTGCCCTCCCAGACACAAATAACTAGCAAATCCCTCCCCCACAAAATCCTACATCCCTTTGATTTCTATTAAATGATTCTCCTAGTTCTCTTCCTACCTCTGTGATCATTCACTCTTTTTCAGTTTCCTTTCCTGGTGTCTATGTTGCCACTTCTTTTACTCCTTAAATGCTGCTCCTCTCTCTTTGTCCTCCTTATTCAGTAATCTGACAGCTTCCATGACCACCTCCCTGCTCACACCTAACTCTCTCTCTTGAGCACTCTCATTATCTCCAGATCCCTACACCCAATGCCTACCAGTAGGCCTCTCTTCATATCCCACCAGCATCTCAAACCAACTGTGCTCAAAACAGAATTGATTTCTTTTTTTTCTTTGCAAGCACCAACGCTGTTTCCTCCCGAACAACCTGTTAATGAGACTGCCATCTTCTCAAGTCAGAAATACGGGAATCACTTACTCCTTTACATTTTCCACAGCCAGTCAGACATCCAATCTCATCATGTCACTGTCCCTCTGCCGTTTTAAATCCTCTCTGCCATAAATTCCCCTTAGCTAACTACAAAATCTTCTTTATCTGCCTTCTCGTTTGCCTCACCTCCAACCAACTCACCACACTGCCAACATCGTCTTCAAAATTCTTTGTCTGTCCTGACCATGCCCTTACTTGAAACTGTGTGGTGACTTCTCTTCATGTACAGAATTGTGTCCAATCTCCTTGGCATGAGGTACCAAGTCTCCACCAACCTCTGTGGCAGTTGCTCTGCACTCTTGCCTTCCATTGCTCAAGATGTCTTACTCCTCTTTGTGCATTTGTCTAAGATGTGAGTAGCACGTAGTGGGCCTTCAACAAGTGTTCACTAAACTCATCATATCCTTAAATACACATGTTCAAAGGCAGTATGTAAATTAAATCAATTGAGATAGGAGAAATGCTTTTTTTTAAGGATTATACTATTATTGACAAATTGGAAAGTAGTAGTTTAGGTAACCTAACTCTCTCTGTCAGACTTCCTGAACTCAGAAGGCACCTGAGTCTCAGTCAAGAGCTGCTCACTTATCGTGAACAAGGCAGCAAGACTCTGTTCTCAGTGGTCACTGAGCCCAACAGCTTACTCTATACCCCAAAGTGGTATTTGTGCCAATGCTGTCCTTTCCTTTCCCAGAAGTCATTGTCCCCTAATTGGTGCCCTTCTAAAAGCATGACTCTCAGAAATTTCCCTCTATTGTTGTTTTAACTCTTACATCATTTTGTTTCATTACGGAAAATTACACTGCTACTAAATTTCAATAAACACCAACCAGCTGCCAGCTATTCCACCAGATTCTTCCCCCAAGCCCCACCCTGAATAGAAAGTTCAGAGGCAGTCATCATGAAATCAGTAGTTGCAGACAGAGCAGCAGGAGTGTTAGTGGAGCTACTAGCTCAAATACCGCTAGGCAATCCACCTGGCTATGCTACCGCCTCGCCCAGCGCCCCCACCCTTGGTTGAGGCAATCTCCTCATCCAGGATAATTAACCACCAGGAAAAAATGATCAGCTTTTCCCTTTCTCCTAAAACAAGGATTTTCAAAGAGCACTCAAACCACTCCACAGCTGCTAACAACCTAACACAGGAAAGGAAAGCAGTGGCCTCACTTGCAACAGATGGCACTGATCGGGAGGAGAAAGACACAGCCATTGACTTTCTGATGAAGTCTTCAAGGGCTGCCTGGTCAATAGCCAAGGTGGGGAAAAGCATCAAGGGAGCACTACTTGCTGTAGGAAGTGCTGGGTGAGACAGAACTCCTCAGAAACAGGAAGTCTCACTAGTCCCGTTGAAATCTGAGGACAGAATTTGCCTCTGAAGACTTCTTCAGAAAGCTGCAGTTGCCCCAAATACAATGTGTTTATAGATTTTATTTGTCAAATATATTCTCCTGGAAATGATTTTGGGTGCTTTAAAAATAGATTAAATGATTAGTATGTTCAAAAATTTAACAAGTAACCATTTTCCAGAAAGATAAATTACATACATATTCAGCTACCTTGTAGGGCTCCCCAAAAAGATCAAAGCCTGAAGAAAAGAGATCATCTTCTTGCTGGACTTCTTGATTCCTCCGCTCCCATTCCCTTTTTTTAAGTGAACTACGGTCTTGTTCATAGTGACTGATAGGAAAAGAAAAAGACAAAAGAAGAAAAAGATTAATTAGTCATGTCATTCAGATCTCTCTTGTTATCCATAAGAAGAAAAACAATACAATCCAAGGCTACCCAAATGGATATACTGCATGGGGAGTGGAGAAACATTTTCTCCCAAGGGGTTTAAGATCCTGAGCAGTTCTTTGGAATATAGAAGAACATGGAAACACGCTTATTAGCAACCATACTCATGCCCATGTGAGTGTTCCAAAATCCTCTTCTCTTGTCCCTACTTGAGTACCACAGGCAATTACAGGCTCCCTGAAAGTCAGTCCACTTGCAGAAAAGTACTGAATTCAAGTTGCTTTGTGTCACCAACTGCTTAGGGCTCAGAATTCACAGATGTCATAAAGTCCTAAGGGAAAAGAATTAACCAAGATGTCACAGGCCACCTGTAATTCTGTCCTGAGCCCACAGCCAGAGTTAGCCTGTTGTAACGAAATCATAGGGGAGTATGCGGACATTTTTGGAAGTCTACAAAACACCGAGCCACTTATTTGCTCACACTCCTTTTTTGTGGTGGGCGTGTCTTTTCTCATCTCATAGTTGTGTCATAAGAGACTGACAGCCTCTTTAGGAAACTCTTCACAAAGAAAGTGTCTGGCGTGAATGGCAAACAGCTAACAACGAAAGGTATCAAAAGCCTTGAATGACCTTAAGGCACACGTGTTTTATAAATGCTGTATAGCTCTGTGACTCGTAATGTTTCAGGCTTTCCCATTGGAGAATCAGTACAGAAGCTTCCAGACAATATCTAAGATACACTCCAGGCCCTGGGATTTTCTAGTACGAAATGCTTCCCAATGAAGAATTAGGCAAGAATGTGCCTATTACCCTATAACCTGTAAGTCTCAAAAGTGGTGGATTTTATTTTGTCCATTGGGTTTTCTCTTCCCCTGCCTTTGATTGAAATCTTACCTGAAGTAAACACATATAAGTGGAGCCAATCTAAATCATACAAACATACGTAAAATGCCTAGCAGGTGCTGTACAAATGTTGCTTTCCTTCCCCATGTTAATACTGCCATGTTAAGACTTATTTATATAATTGGCATGCAAGTGAACATAATAGCTAAAGGAATTACAAGAGATAAACTGATAGTAGAGTCAACAGGTTTTGAATACATCCCAGACCTTAAGGCCTATCCTTGGTCATCTAGTTTGCTCATGAGTATCATAACGTTTAATTTATAAAATAAGAGCCCAGAGCATGAAATAGCCATGCTTAACGAGATATTTATATACATGGAGTGTGACTTGCCACTACACTTAATCACCCCTTTTCTCCACAGGAATCCTTGAACTGACAGATTCAAAGTGACTATGATAGCCTTATCTTCTGAATCAACAACACTTCATTCCCCCGATTTAAACAAAGTGGCCACATTTAAAGAATGCTCAGATGTGCATTATACTTTCACAATACAAACAATGCCAGACACAGAGGAGCTCGCTAGGCCAGGCACGAAGGTGCTCAGTGAATGTTATCACCATCTGGGGAAAACAAAGGAGGTTGACAGCGCTATAACAAGTTCAGACCCCACATAGGGGCCCCGTCTGGTCAAGAAAGATGACAAGTCCAGATCCTGGAGGGCAGTCTGTCCTTCGGAGTCTCAGACACCATCCACAGGGGTGACACTTGCTGGCATCATCTCTCCTCACTGGCCATGAGTTGAGATCGGAACCCCACACAGTTGCCGTGGGTCACAATGTCTTTGTGTTGGAGGCTGAGGTGTGATCAAGCAGAGTCATGTCTTCAGAATGTGCACATGGAGCATGAGATCAGACTGGAGCACCATACACGGGCTGTGCATCTCCCAAGCCCATCATCAGTGTGTCCAAATGTAAGAAAGAGAGGGGGAGCATCAGGGGTGGAGGTGGACCAAGTTAAAGCAATATTTAGTGGGGGGTGAGCCGGGAAGTTCTGTTGCAAAGGAAGACACTTCATTTCTCTGCCTGCCACAGCAGTTGACTCTTCACACAAAAACAAGAGCCCAAATCTCGTGCTTCCGAAAAATGTGAGCAAGATGTCAGCTTTCTAGCTGTCTGTTCATTCGGTGCACCTGACAGCCGGGAATGACAGGCCCATAGATCACATTCAGTTCCTCCATGAAGAGAACTGAGGTGCTTTGGTCTCTTGGCTTTGCAAACTACCTTCCTTCTTCTCTGAGGGAAAGATATAATTAAAACCCTGAAGGAAGAGAAGGATGAGGAGAAGAAAAGGAAATGTGTTTCCACTTGCACAACACTGAGCGGCCAGCAGCCAGGGCACTCTGGGCGCTTTCAACCTGGGTTTGATTTGTGAGGGAGGCTCCTGGCTCCATTTTGCATCAGTTCATTAGCTACCAAATTCCAGACAAAATGTGAATAGGAGATTGAGTGTGCACATGGGTGTTATCTGTTGCAAGAAAAGTGCCTGCTGCGCTGTTTAACAGTTAATAGTTAATTAATAGTTAATTAATAGTTATAATTATTAATTATTAATTAACTATTCTTTCTTATACCAAAGAATAGTTAATTCTCCTATCTCTGGCGAGAATGAATTGAATCTCCATAGAGTACCACCGCTTTTGGAAGGCAACCAAATCGCTCCAACTTCTTCCTCCTTCGTTCAGCATGGCGTTGTATTGAAAGCATCACAGGGCGAGGTGTAATGGGGAATGAACTCCGCGGTGATGAGGCTTTCACAGTGCAGAACGTCACCGATTTCTGACTGAAACCAAAATTACTAATTTGAAGCACCAGCTAATTAAAACCACAGCTATGTATTTAGCCTCTTGTTATACCTACTGCAGTTTATAATTATGAGGACCTCTTTATCTACTCAGTTAAAGTTCTTATGATTCAGGCAGGTTGCATTTGAACCTGTGTGCCCCATGGGGGCCAGAGAAAAGCATGTGGCTCTCCCCCAGTGATGTGATGTACCATGTACACTCCCGGGCTTGTTGTCCAGAGCAAGGAAGGGCTCCATGGCCCACAAAGAAATGCTCAGGCCAGAAATGTGAATTAATCACCATATGATTGGGCTAAACAATTCAAATTTATTCACACTGAGGGGGACTGGGGTAATTGGTCCTATGAGTGTTGAAAACCCATTTCCCTGTTGGAAGGTGGAGCCAAAAAGCTCAACCAGAGGCCTTTTCCTTCATAGCAAGTCAGGAAATTCTTCCAGCTTCCCCCCACCCGAGATAGAACACAGTTCGTCACATTATGGTGCCGTCAAAACCACTGACCCACCACTCATAACTCACTTTACTCTCAATTAACCAAAGACCTCTGATATCTCTCTCTCTCTCTCTCTGCAGCCTATGTCTTAGAATTCCCGTTTTCCTGACCACCGTGCTAGCTGATAGGAAAGGACAGAAATAATGAGTTACATGTTACTGTCACTCACTCCAATGTAAGGTGTGATGGTGAGAAGCTTCTCTCTGGAATGGGGCTTTTCTGTTAGCTCTGATTTCTTCACCCATCTGTCCATTCCCCTGGCCTCAGTGCCTGAGAAACTGCCCTTGTTAACACAGGAGGAAACTAAGGTGCTCCTGAGAAGACGGGAGTTGGGCTAAACCCTCAACAAGAGAAAAGTAAAAGAAGCTGTGAACCTGGGTCTCTTCCACTTCTGAGGTCAAGTGATTTCTCCTCCTCATCTTCTTCTCTCAGATACTCTCCTAATCTTGCACTTAAACCAATCATGTACACAGGTAACTTCCATTTTCACCACTAGAAGCCACAGGTGCATCACTAGGATGATAAAATCCAGAGCACATGTAGATTATGGAGATTGAGAAAGTTCAATTAGGCCATCTTCATTAGCTCCCAGTGGTAGCATGCTTGAGCTAATGATGCATGGTCATCTTTTAGAACAAAGACCATCAGAGCAGGAAGAGATGCTGGCAGTCAGGCAGTTCTGGCCTCTTCGTTTTCCAGATGAGGAAATTGAGCTCAGAAAGGTAATGGGCTTTGCAGCAGGTTTGTAGCAGCACTGGGAGCCAAGAACCCAATTTTTCCAGTGCCCCAACTCGTCTCTGCCTAACACCCCACGGTCTGTGCCTTCTGCAGCCCATGCTCCCATTGCACTCAAGAATAAATATCAGTCCCACTGGCACTCTGTTGGCCAACTTTCCTTAGGATTGTATTTGATTAGAGATTGCCAGTAGAAAAAAAAAACTATAGGAATTTAATTTGGATTCTAGTATAGAAAAAAACATTAGTTTCCTTACACCGAACATACACACCCTAAAGGGATCATAAAAATTAACTACATCTGCAAGGAGAAGCTGGGAGGGGAGAGAGTAAAAACCAGTTCAAGTCCATTTGGTCTGTGTATTTCATGAAGTTTAATAATCATCGTTTACCTAATTTGGTGATTTTACAAAGCTAGTTGAGGAAATATTAAAAAACACTGTTATCTTAAAATGACAAGTTTCTTTAAAAATATTAACACAGGATTTACTGTAGTAACAACATATATGAAAGTAAATAATTCAACCTCGTTATCTAATCCAACTGGCACTAAAAACCTTTATTTTAGCTAATATCTTTGTGAAAGCATAAAAAATACATATTTAATTCACCCAAGGGACAAACATAAGCTATAACTCACTCCTTATGACTCTCCTGAATGAATTTCTGCCTTCTATAAAATTTGTATTTATGCTTACTACATGTTCCAGAGTTCTAAGTGCTACTCTTTTTTTGTCAATAGCTAGCCCTGTTTTGAATTTGACATTGACCTAATCTTTACACAGCTTCTATTAGTTAAAAAAAATCTCTGCTATTGAATACCCTCAAAATTACTCCCCCAAGTTATATACTTATTTTATCTGTTAATATCCATCAGCACTTAAATGTAAAGTGTTAGGGGCCCCTGGGTGGCTCAGTTGGTTAAGCACCTGCCTTCAGCTCAGGTCATGATCTCGGGGTCATAGAATGGAGCCCCATGTTGGACTCCCTGCTCAGTGGGGAATCTGCTTCTCTCTCTCCCTCTGCTCCCCCACTCATACATATGTGTGCACTCTCTCTCTCAAAATCTTTAAAAAATGTAAAGTTCTAAATTCAAAACTATTAAATAAAGGGAAAAGGAGGCCATAATTATTTTACACATATAGGGGAGATGCATGAGAACTGAGGATATGGAGATATGAACACAGACTTGAAAGGGAGTTTCTAAAATCAGTGGAACCTCTAAGTCATGTTTAGACTGCAGGACTCATTGAGACCTCTCCATACAACCACTCTCTTCACCAAATGGACTCTTTCCCCATGGACACTGGCTCTCATTAAAAAAAAAATCAGTTCTTCACTCCTTGTATACCTAATACTCCACTGTATACTCTTGGTACTATGTTATACCATGCTTATTAAAGGGTTTCACTGTTGTGAGCTTATAATGATTTCACCGGGGTCCTCTATGTCTCCCATTAGACTTTGCTCCTTAAAGGAAACATATGTGTTTTCTAAGTCACTGACACCACACTACAGGTGACCACAGCAAAGCTTCTTGAACATAAATAAGCCATGTCAAATACAGACATACAAACACATAGATTTAAAAAGCATTTGCCTTAGGCTTAGGATAAAATTATTTATACCAGCCTATCAAACTCCTCAAATGTTGTAGTACTTCTAACAAATACACAATACTCGAGTGGCAAAGGCAATTGATTACATCTAGGAATGGCAAAAACCTAGTAAAAACCAAACCCAAGATCAACCGACAGGTTGTGCGGTTTCTCAAGAATTCTGCAGGTTTCTAGAAATGATGGTCTCCAGTCTCAGAAAACCTGAGCTGGGGCTCCACCTCTTTCACTTCCAAGTCTCTTGATCATTTATAAAGCACTTTCTATTTCTAAGCCTCAGTTTCGTTATTTGTAAAATGGGAATAATCTTTCTCTTCCCTCTTCCTGCAGGTGGTGTCAAGCTTAAATATGAAGGTGGATGAGAAAGGCTCTTGGAAACTACTAATAACAGGGATCACTGGCACCCCAACCGGTGTTGACCTTCAGCCCCGCAAACTTCACTGCATGTTAATTCACGTGTGCCCCAGCCACACCCAGCAAATTAGCAGGGCAGGAAATATCATTTCCGTGTAAGAATGGGAAACAGAGGGTCAGAAGATTGTTCCAGACTATGAGAGCTATGTCTAGGACACCACTGACCTGATTCCTAATTCAGTGCTCTTGTAAAAAGTCTCAGACATGTAGTTTGCACAAGTTCCCTTCATGCCACAAAAATTAGAGTCACTTTTCTTTACTGCTGAGGTCTAAAGTCTTTCTAGTAACAGATGAGGGCAAAGAGTATGTCATCAGCTACCCTCTGAGACGTTTTCTCCATAGACTCAAAAATGATCTTTGTGATAAGAGGCATTAAATATAGGGAATTCAGTCACAAACTAATACTGACATGAGGTTTAAAGCCATAACTTTTTAATCTAAAATATTTCCAAATATTATCAATCTTTGATCATCTGGTTCTCAGTTCTGGCTGCATATGGAAATCACTCAGGGAAGGTCATATAAATCTTCACTCCCTGGTCACAAGCCAGGCCAAAAGCATCAGAAGGTCCCAGAGTGGATCTCAGGCATTGGATAGGAAACAACTTTTGGTCTTCACATATGATAGGATCATTTGTATATAAACTTCTTTATTGGACCCATTTGGGTGTGCTTAAATATGATGGGCTTAACATGAAGGTAAATCAAGAACCAGGACTCTGTGGGGAACAGATGTATTCTATTATGCAGAAATCGACATTGCTAATATATGTCGGCACAAATGTCTCGAAGGTGAAAAGCAGCTACCGCAAGAATAGACTTGCAAAGATGGGCAGTGCTCATGGCACAGGCACAGGACAAATGATCCAGGGGGAATGTCTAAAACCTGAACTCCCTGCACAATAGCCTGGCTTAGCATGGGCTCTTAAAGCTTCTTCTCAGAACCGCATGCACAGGTAGACACTCAAATGAATATTGATTATTGACAATATTCTAGGAATGCACTGAAAGTCCATTTTTCCCCTCAGAGGATTCCATTTTAATGGAAATGCAACTTTTATACTGAATGGCCATGAGTCCAGCAACACAAAGGTTCCCATCTGCCTGCAGTGGCACTCAGCTTCTCAATAACTTTCTAGAAGCCTGTTAAAATGTACTTTAAAAGCAGTCTTTGCGGGGAAATTAAATTCTTTTGTCCTCACGCACTCTAACCGTCAGTTAAGAGACACAGTCCAATATCCGCGACTGCTGGAGAGAGGGCTCTGTGTCCTTAGCAAGTGTCATCTCCCTCCTCTTCTCGGCAGCTCAGAATATGTGAGCCTGTGTCTCCTTCACCTTCATGTCAAGCAGCCCCACCTCTTCCACACTCAGGAACCCCACTACAAGAAGATGGTGTTGCACAAGACATAGATAAACATCCCTGAGTTTTCTCTGCGGCTTTTGTAACATTTTCTTAGGTTAAGTGTCTGGCTTCCATTTTTATTGAAAATCACTTAAAAATAACTCTACTTCTGATCCATTCATTAAAAATGAGAATTCACTATCACTTTTTCTGGCTCATTGACCCATGGGTCACACACACTGGTGTCTTACAAGTACCTCGCATTCAGTGTAGCCAAAGCAAGAGAGCTGCAAACAACTCCGTGATTCAGAAGCTTCCCAAAGCAGTTTTCTTTCTAGCAAGGGCCTGAAGTGGACACTACCACCAAGAGACTGGCAATGAGAGAGCGAATATAGTGAATGTATTTACTTATATGACGCTTGAACTGGTTCAAAAACTGAAACCATATAAAAATCAAAATGCCATAGAACATTCTCTTTCCCACTCTCGTCGGCACCTACCCTGTTCACCACTGCCAATCACACGTAATCAGTTTTATTCTGTTCTTGTTTATTCGTCCAAGGTTTCTTCATACCCGCTTTTGTGTTGACTTGAAATGATCTTATTTATAGGTCTTTTTTAATCAGAGCGGAGGCTAATGCTGAGTTTTAAAGAGCTTGACTTGAGCCTCTGCTCTTGACAACCTCTTGTCCAGCCAAGGCAGATCCTGGCACTGTCCCGCATGCCACATCCCCAGCTCCATACCTGCTGCCCGCAGCCCAACTCTGTCTTTCAAATTAGGAACAAGCTGCTTGAAGAATTTCCTCTCTATGCCCATTAAATATCGGGAATTCTTTTCCAAGTCAAAGCCTTAACAGAACCTGGCTTCTCATAAATGACACTTTTTAGAAGGTGTTTTATTTTTTGTTACCGATAAGCAAGACAATTTTAATAACTACTTAAAACCATATTTTCTCAGAAATCATATGCTTAATTACTTGCCAACTAAGGAAATTAATGCCCTTAACAAACAGTTGATAATTGACAGTTTGAGGTGGACTCTATTTTCATGTCTCACTAAACCCTTTGATCGGCGTGGACTGGCTAATTTTTATCCAGGCAAAATTTACTTCCTAAAGGCTCACGCTTTGGGCATCTGCCTCTCCATGGCAGGTAGCCCCAGAGCTCTGGCTGCTCCTCTGATCCTCTGCTTGCTCTCACGGCCTACGCCTGTTTCCTCACGTGTCACATGGACCTAGCGTGGTGACTTTCTCCTGGGTCCCTCTTCTCCCTCTTGCCTTGATGAGATGCGTGACCAGGCACCCCCACACCGTTAGGGGTGGAAGTGTGTTCCGCTCAAAATGCATATGAACTCCTGACCCCCATATCTTAGAATGTGATCTTCCTTGGCAATGGGGTCATTACAGATGAAATTAGGTCAGTTATGACGAGGTCATCCTGGAGGAGGATGGGCCCTTAATCCAATATGCCCAGTGACAATGTAAGAAGGGGACATTGGAATGGGGAGAAGGCCAGCCACGTGAAGATGAAGGCAGAAATGGGGATGATACCGCTACAAGCCAAGGAGCACCAAAGGTGGCCCCCAAGCCACAGCAAGCCAGGGAAAGAGGCCTGAAACACAGCACCCCTCTCCCCACTTCACAGCCTCAGAGGGAACCGACCCTGCCCATGCCTGGATCTCAGACTTGTAGCTTTCAGACTGTGAGACAGACCACCCATTTCTATTGTTTAAAACCTGCCTCTGTGGTACTTTGATATGGCAGCCCTAGCCTACTCACACATCCTCAGAACGCACCTCTGAGCTAGTCCCTGGGGAAAATGTCACACACACCACATCACAGTGGGCACAGGTGATGGAGACCTCAGGATTCCCTTGTTTACTCCCAATTACATGCCACCCATTCCTCTCCCTTCTTCTACTCTGGCACCACTCTGTCTTCCCCTCTTTCCTGATCTGTCTGAGACAACTGTGCATATTCAACGAAACTGTCACCAGAGAGGAATGAATGCATTTTTGCTTCCCATTTATCTGGAAAAGTGCTAAGCTCAGTGTTCAGTTCTCAATAAATATTTTTTGACTGAATGAACAAATGACAGGCAAACATATTTTTTCTGCCCAAGTTCAGTGACAAATATTGACAAAGATCTATTAATTAATATATTAATGAATTTGTTTCTTTAATCAACAAACCTTTTCTGGGTGCCTATGTCACATCAGGCACCATGTTTGGTGCTTGGAAAAAATAAGGCACAGTGCGAGTCTTGGAGAAAGTCACAGCCCAGAAGGGGAGGCAAATCTATTCCAAAATAATCCGAGTACAGGGTGAGGCATGCTGTGCTTATAGGAACAAAGTGCTGTGGGAACATTCTCAGGTTGGGGTGGGGTGGGAAGCAAAATCAGGAAGTTGTGTTCCAGCTGGGCCTTGCACGACGGAAGGGTTCACACCCTGCACATTGGCTAGTTCAAGTACATGCTAACCAAAGATGATCCCATCAGACAAACATGGACAAGTGAACAAAAGATGAAAGAGGCAGCCAAGCCCAGTCCCTAGGCTTGCCCATGTCTGGCGAAATTGGTCCATGACTGTGGCGGTGGGAGGGTAAAGTTTTCTGCTCTTTAGGGAAGCAGGAAAATGAGACTTTGGTCTTCGCAGATGCTCATATTCAACGGTAAAACCCTAATGGCACTTCTGAGGAAGTGCCATACAGAAAGAAATGGATGCCTGAGATAAGCATGTGAATGGTGAGCTCATAAAGGATAGATGAGATTTCAGAGGGAAGCATTTATTGTTTCCTGTATTATAGCACATTGTCTCTCGATATGATTAGTTATCAGTCTCAGTTATCCAAAACTGGTATGAAATAAAGCGTTTACCCAGTTACGCTTCATTGATGTCAGCTAGGGGAGCATGAAAATCTCCATGAAGGTGGGTAATTGATGTGTAAATCAGAGCTCAATCACTCTGTAATAGAAATGGTCCCACTGAAAATATGCTTGTTGAACACAATCACCCAGAAGCCAGGGGGAGGAGGGAGGCAGGAAGATTGAAGGCTTATTTATTAAAAATGATAATAACTGGCAATTTGTGCAATTTTCCCTTCAACAGAGGGCTGCTGTCAGAAATGCTTGCGAGCAAGTTGTGACCAGTATATCCAGATAGTTTCCTTCTGTTCTAATGAACTATTTCTGTTTTATTTAAATGCTTAGAGAGACTGTTGTGGATGTTTAAAAAGCAAATTAAAACAACATGTTCATCTTTGGAAACATGACACATGTTAATGACATCAGTTAAGAATGCTTATCCTAGGTGTGCTTGCTATTGTTGTTAAAATCCTTCTGTCACTTTGCATTTGCTCTCTGAAGAGCAGTGAATAAAAATGGACAATGCCTTGCAATTTAGTGTTTTACTATTTCACACTGAAACAAAACTAACGTGCTCTTGTTGATCAAACAGCAGGTCTGTATCTGTCATCATTATAATCATTACCTGATTGTCACTCAAGGTGCCATGGCAATGTCTGGCAGCAGAGTTTTTCTTCCCTTCGACCATCCTCACTGAATAAAGAGAAAATTCTCTACAGCAAAACTGTTACAGAAGGCTTAATGGCCAATATTCCCGCCAATTAATATGGAAAATAAAGTGCTAGCTTTTCTTGTTTTTCTAGATCTTGTGAAAAGAAAAGTCCACAGGAGAGGCAGGTGGAGGGCCCTCTGCTTACCTGAAGTAAGCCTGTCGTTCCAAAGTGTGCACGTGCTGACTGCTTGTTCAGTATCTAGTGAGGGGCCCAAACCCCAAAGTCCCCACCTTGACAAAAGTTATGTATACATGGACTCGCAGCAGGTGGCTGGGGGGACGGAGAAAAAATTGGGGATTGATTGAGGAGGGCTTAGCAGATTCACTTATTATCAACATCATTACAAAATAAATACAGAAATGAATCTGCTACACACCAGGATTCTATATTTTTGCTTCTCTTTTGAAAAGCAACAGACTCTTACATTTGCAGGCAACTTCTCACTGTGCAAAGGACTTTACACAGGTATGATCTCATATGAGATTTGCAACAACCCTGCGAACCAGGAGGGACAGGTGCTCATTCTGACCTCCTGACCTCCCATTGCACAGAAGAAGACACTGAGACCCATATGAGCTAACTGCCTAACGTTCAACTGTTAGCTCTTTACTAATTCTGTTCTTCTAGAACATGGGAAAAATTGCTAAGTGTGAGAGTGAAGGGATGTTATTTTAAGGTTTTATTAAAAATAGTCTTCAAAAAAATCAAAAAGGAAGAAGAAGGAGGAGGAGGAGGAGGAGGAGGAGCAGGAAATAGCCTTCTATGGGTTATCATTATTAGTAGTCCATAGCTAATAGTCAGCTAATAGCCCATAAAATGGAGGGACGTATATAAAATGAAATTTTGGAAGGAAGACACTATGCAGTGAAAAGACCTCAGAGAGTGATTCTTTCACTTCAAGCCTTAAGTAAGTCCCAGGATCCCTCTTGGCCTGCCTTTGTAGTCAGCACATTCAGCCTCATAGTCAAAGTTTTCAAAAGAACCACTTGTCCAAAGGAGTACACAATATAGGGGGAGAAAAATTGTAATGGGATCATCTCTAACTGCACTGTCGGATTTCAAAGACTTGGCATGAAAACAGTATTAAATACAGAATTAATAATTTGATACTAACGGCATGTTGAAATGCTATGTGTCGTACATGGAGTCAAAGTTTATTAAATTAATTTCACCTGTTTCATTTTCCCTTTTTTAATGTGGCTACTAGAAAACTTAAAATCATTCTATGTGGCTTCTGTTTGTGGCTCCCGTTATCTTTCTGTTGGACGACACTGGCCTAAAAAGAGCGACGTTCTAGGTCTAGGCAATACCCCACTTACCTTGAATGAGACTGGGTTCAGAGCTCTGTCTCGGGGCCATAGGAGACTTCAAACCTTTGGGTTCATTGTAACAGTCTAACCCAGCAGTCCCCTTCTCTATTCTCAGTTGCTCCCTCAATCTCATTTTCATTTAGGCCTTGGGCACATATGCCAGTGTTTCTTTTCATGACTGCGGTATTGTCTAATTGGTGCATTGTTGATCAATAGTATGTGAGGTGTTGAGCTCTGTTTGTGTAATATGTTTAATACGCTTCTACCCAGTGTACCATATGGAGGCACTGCACTGTATTTTATGAGTGTATTAATGCTATGACTCAACTGAGGATCACTGGTGCATAGTAAACTAGTAAAACAAAATCATGCTAAACAGTTGCTGAACATTGTGATCCCTAATATTTTTAATGAGCATGGAAGTACCCTGCTCATGTGGTGGTGCCCAGTGCAGGCCCATCTCTGAAATATCCAAAGAGCCTAAGCACTCTTCTAGGCTTAATGTCAATTTCATTTTACAAGAGAAAGGCATTTGTTCATATATAGAAATGAAAGGGAATAAATAATAGAGTGGGACTTAATTTATCAATAGCTGTGTCTTTAAATTTAAACACTGAGTGGTTTCAGGGGCTTCTATGCTTATTTTCTTTCCACGATGATTGTAATAGCTAGGAAGAATGTTGATCAGCATAAACCACCAGCAGTTTCTTTCTACCTGCTTCACATACATTTCACACATTACTTTTAAAACTCCTAAGTTTACTGATATTTTCTTGGAAAATCGCCAGCCAATCTGTAGCAAAATTAAACTGTGCCTTTAAATATAAAACAATCATTGATTAACACATACTGTGCAAGCCAGATGAATCAGCAGCCTGTAAGGATGAAGCATTTGATCACAGTAACACACCACCCAAATGCTCTGATAGCTGCATTCATTTGCTGATGGGCACCTCGACACATAAGAGCACAGGCTCCCGCTCCGCAGCACTTCACACTCTTGTTCCTCAGCACACAGTGTGCTCAAAAACAAGAATGTAGTCAAATGAACAATTTGCTATGATTAGTTTAGTTTCATTTGTTAATTACAGATTCAACAAGAACTGAATGCAGAAGCTTTTCAAGTATCAGATACCCATTGATCCATAGCCCCCAACATGCTCAAGTCATACTTGGAAGTCTAATATAATTTATCATTACTTAGAGCACTGATTGGCTAGAGGAATTATACTGCAATAAATGATGGCACTGTCATTGAATCCGCCTGTAATTGCCTCCATTCATCGTAATGTATGCTCTAACACAAACTGGAAAGAAAGGAGATGATCAACTTCAAGCTTCAGCTGTTTCAAATTCCACAATGTGTCCCTAAGTTAATGGATGTTGAATATTGTGCTGATATATATGCTTTGTTGTGTGAGATGGATCTTGAGAGTCAGAGATAGGCACACTCATATATATTTCATGTATGTAGATTTCACGCAGATCCCTAATCGATGGCTGCTTAGTGGGCTCGCTTGCCTCCATGGAAGCAGTTGGAATGACTCTGCCAAGACTGGGCCAGAGCACAGACTCCTCAGGAACAGTGGATACTCTACTGCTCTGTCCCCCACTCTTCAGGACAAATGGAATCATCAGGCTCTTCATTTCCCTTGAGAGTGATCCAGTTGTTTGTGACTCATCTTCCTTGTCACCTGATGCTGCACCCTCCATCCATGCCAGGAGCCATCTTCAAAGCCAGCAGTGTAGCATCTCTCTCTTACACTCCCTCCTAGGGCCCACCTGTTCAATCCAAGACAACCTTCCTTGCTTGAGGATCTTAATTTAATGATACCAGCAAAGTCCCTCCTGCCTTGTAAGTAACATACTCACATGTTGAGGGGAATTAAGACAAGGATGTCTTTGGGGGGAACCTTATTTCATCTACCACAGATACCATTCTCATCCTCCCAATGCCTCAGGCCATTACATGGCATTAGTAGGGTTTCAATATTCTTAGCAGAGGCAAAGGAATGGATGCATGAGAATGACCCATTAAAGCTTTCAAAGGCCTCTTCTGAAAAATATCTCACACAGGAAGAGTGTCCAATGGGCGAGACAGGGCAAAGCTCGAAGCCCCGTGTTCTCTGTTCTTTAACACCTGCCCTATCATGTAAAGCTATCTCAGCCCTCCAAGGCTTGACTTTTCTCATAGTAATTTTCTCTAGGAATTGCTGTGACCCTCAAATATGATCACATGTGTGAAAACATCTGTGAAGATAACTTGCTTTGTCCATGTTACTTAACCTTATCCTTGTTATCACTAAGAGAAGACAAAGCAGACCTTTGGGAGAGAGAGAGAAGAGGAAAGAGGTCCCACTCCCACAAAGATGTAAGGCATTATTACTCAATAAACCTCAATAAGAAGAACCAGCTGAAAGTGACCTGAAACTATGTTTTCTATTCATATGCAAGTAGCTTAAGAGACTGACACAAGACATTTGAATTACTTCAAATGACTAGATGCTCAATTGCTCAAGGTAAGTGGGGCCACACTTGCCCTCTTACGATGTAGTCAAATACAACAGTCAAAGATGGGTTCGCCCTGTTTACATATTACATCTTCAGAGTCAGATGTTGTTACTCATTTATCAAACCCCACATATGAAACCATCAATTTTATTGATTAATAAGATGGTTCCATGACATTACAACAATAGAGATGACAATACATTTTCTAATAGGAGCAAAATTAACCCAAAAGGCACCACACACCTGCAAAAACACTTTATTGTAGTTCAAATTGAGTTGTGAAAATGGGAGAAAATTGAGCATGAAAACAACTTTCAATCAAATAATCTTGAGAGGGTATCAAGATCAAAGCTGTCACTTCCCACTATGGGGAAGATCAAGCATGAAGAGGGGAACTGGGTGGCCCAGTATCATCCATGACTTGGATAAGAGCCCAAGTCCTGATTTTTAATTTAGTGCTCTCTTCTCTCTGTGCTGCCCTTCAGGTGCCCTGACCCCTACTCAGGGCTCCCAGCTCACTGCTTTGGGAGAGAAAGGCCAGGTAACCGAGGAAGTGAAAGGGGCATTCCTCCACTCCAGGGGTTTATAAACAGGAGGTTGAACCGATAAAATGCATTTGGGAAATTTGCTTTCAAATGCTCATGGATCACTAAAAACTGAACAGGCCTTAGTGTCTATAGGCAACCCACTCCATGTGAAAAGGCTGTCATGTTCCAGACTGTGTGGGATTACTTTAGGAGAAAAGTAACTTGGAAGCCCTCCAAGGAAAGCCCATGGTTTGGCACAAAGCAGAGAGAGTTATTAAACAAAATAGGAGGGGCCAAGTGAGTGACAGAATGTGTTTTTTGTAACTGGTTGCCTCAATGTTGTCTTGTATGCACAACATGAGGCTCTTAACCCAATGGTCTGGCTGAATGGTGGGCTGCAGTGAAAGCTAACGGGCCATGAGTGTGGGCACACAGGCGCATCCATAACTCACGGGTGAAGAAGATTTCTATCAGAGCATCTCCGAATAGAAAAGACCAGGGCACCTGGGTGGCTCAGTGAGTTAAAGTCTCTGCCTTCAGCTCAGGTCATGATCCCAGGGTCCTGGGATTGAGCCCCACATCGGACTCTCTGCTCAGCAGAGAGCCTGCTTTCTCCTCTCTCTGCCTGCCTCTCTGCCTACTTGTGATCTGTCTTTGTCAAACAAACAAACAAACAAATAAATAAAACCTTAAAAAAAATAATAGAAAAGACCACAGAAGTCATCGGGGTCAACTGTCCAACCCTCAACTCAGTAACAAAACACTCTCATGGGTTAACCCGACAATCCATTCATGCATGGTTGTGACTGGGGAGAAAGGGTGTTGTGTTGAATGTTTCCCCTCTTGGCTTTGGACCTGAGCTCTTTTCTCACAGCTCCCCTGGAACCCTGACTGGGAGGGTTTGAAACATGGCTCAGTCGGTTAAGCAGCTGACTCTTGATTTTGGTGTGGGTCATGATCTCAGGGTGGTGAGATGGAATCCCACATTGGACTTGGCACTCAGTGGGGAGTCTACCTGAGATTCCCTCCCTCCCTCTCCCTCTGCCTCTCACCCTGCTCTTTATTACAAGCAAAGAAAGAAGAAAGGAACAAATGTATCATCCAATTGACCTCCAGCCTCCCACTGACCCTTGAACGCACTTTACAGCAACAAATACATAACCTTCAGGCAGTACATGAGGGTTTCCTGCTGGGAGTGGTACAGCTCCCTGGATAGGAGTCTGGAGACCGGGGTTTCCATCTCAGAGCTACAACTAACTAGCTTGGTGACCTCAAGCAAATTATGTCACTCTTTGAGGCCTCAGTTTCCTCACATGTAAAACACAGTGTTTGCAGGGGTTCATTTCCAGAGTCCTTCTGTGATCCTATTCACCTCTTAGTTACTCCCTCTACCCTGGTGTGGTGGACAAGTATCTCAATGAGATAGAAATCAACAATCAGCCAGTATACAAATTACACAGTGCCATGAAACCCAACACACGAGTACAAGTGAGAACTGCACACTTAGCAGCGTTTACCTTTCAAAACCATTTGCTCCAACTGCCCCAGCCTGGGCATTAGATAATCCCCTGATTCTGGGGGGTAATGGTTACCACGCTGGAATTCCAAGGCAAAGTATATCCTATTTTGAATTCCACACTCCCAATCTGTTGCCTAGTATAAATATTATACTATGTAATGTGTAAATATTAAAATTTAACTTTAACAAGTTGAGTCACAGTCATTGGAATTTGGCCAAGACTCTAACACTTTTTCATTATTTCCAAAGAAAGACCAATTTAAGAAATGCAAACCAGTTCCAATTCACTTCAAAATTTGGCTTGATGTCAAAGAAATTTTAATGAAATTCTGCCTAAGCATTAAACATGAAGGTATTTATATGATTATTAAGTTAGCATTCAAGTTAACGAGAAATTAGTCACTACTGGGTTCATAGGCCACTGAAACTCAAAATGATGGCTGCGTTTCAATGGAATCCCTCATCTCACACAGGCAGGCTTGAAAACAGACACAAAGATATGATGTTATTATCTGTGCCGTATCTGGTCCTTTACCACTGCACAGAGGCAGAGGCCTGAACCACAGCAGGTCTGAGCCTTGGCAGAATGTCTTGTGCTCCTCCTGAACACAAGAGGCTGCAAGGCTGGCTCCTACCTGCCTCCTCAGCTCCTCCCCTGGAAGCCCATCAGGACAGAGTTTCTCATCAACATCTGGGTTCTGGCCAATCCCTATCCATCCTGCATCTTGGAACTCTTCAGCAGAAGGGTCCCCACAGCTCACCCGGCCCCTCTTCCATCCCAGTTCTCCTTTATATGTGTGCACCCAGCAGGAGGGGACCTCAGTCTGAAACTGTCTTGCTGTAGTATCTTTTCTAGTCAGATCCGTCAAGCTTTGGCCTTGGCTTTGTTTTGCTTGTGTGTGCCTGACAGCCATACATATCTTTTTTGCTTTCTCCGAAAAATTCCCCAAAGCAATCTTAGCAAAATCAGGACTTTGTGTCCTTGTTCCTTCCTGGGTTTAAGCATGAACATGTTCTCAGATGGAGAAGGAACTGATTCGCATTCAGGCTGCAGTTTCTATGGGGGTGAGTCTTCAGGCAAATATAACCCTCCAGGACCCTCAACACTGACATAAAGAGGAGAGAAAGCTCCAGTGTACCAAGACTGAGGGGTGGATGGGGGAGAGGGCAGGACTTTTCTCCTGAGGCAGAAAGTGACAAGAGCTGGAGAGGTACGGTGAAAAGAAGATGAGTCCAACTGCTCAGAGCTAGGAGACGGAAGGAAGACAAGGCTCACAGAGAAAGGAAAGCTTTGGAATCATGAAGATGTCAGGGTGAACCAGAGACCTGCTGAACGGTGAGGAGAGAGGACCGATGAAGGTTAGCCAGGAGCTGCCCTGGGGACAGGACTGGGCAGAGGGGGGCAAGAGAGGTCATGTGTCTGCCAGACCCCTTCAGGGCTCCCAGGCTCCTGCAGGAATGGGGACAGTGGGAAGTGGAGGGAAGTCCCAGAGACAGTTTCTACACCTGGGCCTACAGCTGGGGGGTGGGTGGTGGGGAGGGGCGGGGAGGGGCAGGTTGGGACGAAGGGCAGGCCAGCAACACCATGTAAAACAGCTTGGAGAGTGCCCCCAGGTCACCCGTGGGTTTCCCACCTACAAGAATGAGGGAAGGCTTTGAGGACAACAAAGCAGAGAAATACATTCCCCCCCCCAAAAAAAACCTCAGAAATACAGTATAAAGACAAGTACAAATGTATCTGGTATCACCCCGACCACTGCTCCCAGTCATTTACCCAGAAAATAGGAACCAAAATGCCCCATAGGGTCCCCCATGCATTTCAAAGCCCAGTGAGGGACTCACACCTGCTGGGAAATGCCTACTTAGGGATGTTTTGCAGGAAACACCTGCCCCCTCATCAAGGAGTCTCCCAGGCCTGCACAAAGGCCTTGAAGGAAAAAGTCTAATTGGTCACCCTGACTCCCCAAAGGGAACATTTCTATGGGCTCAGTGCTCAGCAAAATGGAATGTGCTCAACTTCCAGGGAAGCAGACGGGGCTCTGGCACAAGCTTGTAGAGACCCTGACTGAAAGAGCCGGGATGTTTTGCTTTAGAAAGACAAGGCTCCAGGCACGCAGGGGCTCTGGTTTTCAATTTCTGAAGGGCAGTCTTGGGGCAGAAGGAGCAGCCTTCTGAGGGGCTGACAGGGGGATAGAGGACATAGGGGAAAGTCTGGCTTCACCCAAAGGGATGCAAACGCAACTGCTGATTCAAACAACCAGAAGAGAGCCTGATGATCTCGAAAAGCCTCCTCATCTCTGAAATACTGATTTTTCAAATTCGTGGAGGACAGTGTGAGCCATACTCACTGATAAGTGCACCACAGAGTGCACGTTCTAGAAAACTCTTGCTTTCCCACTGTTCTGAGAGGGTCTGGTCACTTGGCCTGGCTCTCCCTCTGCAAAGAGCTTGGTAAGAGATCATCATTCTTGCAGCTGAGCTGATTTCTTAGCATTTGCTATTTTTCACTCATCATACTATATATCAATGTGCCTTTTGTGTTAAGAAAATACAGAGGGATTTTAATTCAATTACAAATTTACATATTACCAACTAAAAATTAATTTAATAAACAATTAGTTTCAATCAACTAATAAGAATAGGTTAATTGTGCAATTAATCCCATATTTGACTTTTCAAAGTTTTGACTCATTAAACTAACAACTTGCCACTTGAAAGTACATAAGGCTTGATCTCAAACTTTTAGGCATGCCTGTTACTGTTCTAGTCACAATATTAGGGGCTCATAATATTTACACTTGAAAGTACTCTCAGAGGTCAGCTGGTCCTGTGCCCTCATTGACAGATGAGAAAACTAAGGTCCAGGGAGGTTATCACCTCCCATTCCTCCCAGCCACCCCCCGCCGTGTGCACACATACACTCACACTCACACACTCACTCACCACAGACTCGTGACTAACGCAAGAGCAATTAGTATTCTGTAAGAGGTTTCAATGCCCTTGGATAATTGTTTTAAAAAGGACATAGTTTAGGAAATGCATCTTTTATTTCAATTTATCAACTGGGACGATGACAATTCTCAAAAACTACATTTACGTCTGCTGCAAAGGCTCATCCTTATGGGCAATGACAGCCAACACATCCTAGAGAAGTTAGAGCAAAACTAACAGCTTAGCATTCCAAGAGGTGCCTGCTAGAGACCGCCACAGTTCATCTGCCGAGGAGAAGTTCGTTTTCCACTACAATGCAGGTGTTACATCAGTCCGGAGAAGGCAGCAAAGTCTTGAAGAAACTGTCACTGGATCTTTACGGCAATTAGCATATCATTATCTACAAGCATTGTGACTGCACTCCTAAAGGAATATCTCATAGCTACCTTCTCTTGCTCTGATGTTTAAGCATGGACATGACCACTTTGGCTCTAAGGAGCCCATGCATTCGCAGCGCCGTGAATGTTTTTATAATCCCAAGCTAAGATATGCACCAGAGGAAGCAACCCACTAATGCAAATATGTTTTTCCAAATGGCCAAATGAAGTAGGATGACTGGGGGCAAATACATGAATTCCCAATCATGGTTCTCTCGGGGCGACTATTTTAAAAGTAGTTCGCTTCCTCTTCCTGATTCTTTCCCCTTGTTATCTATACAGATAGAATACACACTAGAGAGAAGGGAATAAATAGATAGAGTAGATATATGAGAAAATTTGCAAGTGCACGATTCAGTGGCATCAAGGACATTCACGCTGTAGTGTGACCATCACTGCTATTTCCAAAACTCTATTATTCCTCCAAAGCAGTCCCACTTTCCCAACCCCTTCCCACCTGGCTTCTGGGACACAGATGTCAGCAATAAGGCACCTTCACCAGTTTCTTTCCTGACACTTTTTTTTTCTGTTCCTCCCAGTCCCTAAATGACTGGGTCCCCAACTCTCTCTCTGTGCTTGTTCACTCTCTAGCACCACAAACTTGCCTTTTACCACACCAGGCAATCTCAGGGCTTAGAAGAGTACTCTACATAAAAGACTCCCAAATTGCTCAAGGCCCAAGATCTCAGACACCTGGTTGAGGATCATTTCTGCCTGGCCTTCTGATATCTCAAAGTTCATATTCTCTAACCTTATCTTCCGTGCTCACTTCTCTCCGTGAGTTACTTCTTTATTTCATCAATTTCACCCAATGTCCAGTCTTGCAGGCTTGCCATTTGGACCTCATATCTGCATCTTTCCCCTCACTCACTCTTGCCTGTGACCCCTTCTCCGTCTGTTATATATGCAAGTTTCCAAGTCATTTTTACCTTTAGAATCCAAGCCTTACCGTCAGTTACTATTGTGACCGCTCTGACTCAAATTTCTGTTCCCTTACTCTTTTAAGCACCTGCACAGTCTCATACCTGATCATGCCCCAGTCCTATCCTCAAACTTGTCCCTCACCCCTATTCTTTCTGCCCTATTCCCAGGAAATCCTCCACCTCTACTCTGCCCCAACCCCTGCACTGTCCTGTCTCTGCAGGCATGCACTCCCACCCGGAAAGAGCCTTCTCCACATCTGAATATAAAGGCTACATGTTCTGCTAACTTTGCTCGGATATCCATGCCTGGAATTTGCTCCCTGTCATGTGTTGACATGATATGTCAACATGTGTGACCTCCCAAAGATATGTCCAGCCAGAACCCGTGAATGTAACCTTAGTTGGACAAAGGATCTTTGTAGTGTATATGCCACCCATTAAGGATCTCCAGATGACTTGTGGTCCTTATGAAAGAAAGGCAGAAAGGGATCAGAGACACACAGAGGCCATGCGAAGACAGAGGTAGAGAACTTAGTGATGTACCCACAAGCCAGGTAGCACCAGGGACCACCAGAAGCAGGAAGAGGCAAAGGAGAATTGCCGCCTCAAAGCTTCAAAGGGAGTGTGGCCCTCTGAAACCTCAATTTTAGATATTTGGCTTCCAGAAGTTTGAGAGGAAAAATATCTGTTGTTGAAGACACCAAGTCTGTGGTAATTTGTCACAGCAGTCTGAGGAAACTAGTGAATCCCTCCATCTCAGAATCCTAGCAGCTAACCTCCTTTTCCTTTATATTGATCTATACGTATTTTTGGCATCTGCCCCATCCTGGTAAACTACAGCATCTGGCCCACAGAAGGCACCCACTTCACACTGTTGAAGGTAGGGGAGAGGGCAGGAAGGACGGAGAGACAAAGCTGACCCTGCTCCCATAGTGGGCAGAGACTTGGCGGTGGGCTAGAAAGCAGAAGGCCTGTCTGGCTTCCAATTCCTCTTCCCTACTCTGAGTACAAGTCACCCACTGAAAGGAAATGGTCCAGAGAGGCCACTCTAGGACTATACAGCCTGAAGTCAATGTTTCTGCAGTCCATACCATCTGGGATCAGGAACTGAGCACAGAACAGGGGAGGGAGTTCACTGAACTTGTGGGCCACGTTTCCAAAAGAATATTTCCTTGGAAACTAAAAAAGGAAACTCACATTTTTAAGTCCATCTACTTATTCTTGGACTAACATTATAAAATAAAATGATCAGAGCTCATTAATGTAATTCATGCACCTCTGTTTTTTTTTTCAGGTTATAACAGCAATAATTACCTCTGAATGGGTTTTCCCTGGGAATTAAATGACTGATGGGGGTTAATGGCCCTTTGGTTTTGCTGTGGGTCATCAGCTCCCCTGAGTCTGTCATTAATCCCCATGATATGCCCTGCTGAAACAGGTCATTGGTGATAACGGTCTTTCGTGCTTAAATTGAACTAATGCATTTTACTTCTCCTTCGAAGTCAGACTGGCTGAAGGATCCTCTATCTTTAGGAACAAAGACATTTCTCCAATGGTGGAGAGAAAGTGTGATTTTTTTTTTTACAGCACATTAATAAGACTAGGGAAATGAAAGAATCTGAATCCTTTGATGTCCAGTCCAGAGGAGGAAGAGACAGGCAGCACATCACGAAACGAAATGCAGTTTGATTAAGTGCAAGGCAAAATGTGACGGATAATGAGGCTGATTACAGTACGTGTTCTTTTGGGCCTGCAAGGGGTGACCCAACTCTCCTGTTCTTTGAAGTTTCCTTTTGCTCCTTTGGCCTTTTCAGGGGGAGGAGGGGGTCAAGAGTCAGCACCACTAAGCACATCTGTCACTGACAAGATAACAATTCCACAAGTCACACTGGTCACAGAGGCATCTGTCTTGCAGCTCCATGCCTAAATGTCCGTATTCATAGCTAACCACCAGTACTGGCTGCTGGGTGGGGAGCCTCAAGTTAGATCTCCCTTTTTTGGAGTAGCTAATCCCTGTGGGCAAGCAAAGGCCACACAGAAAGCACATTGCAAGGACGGAGTTGGTGAGAAGTGGCAGGTCCCTCCTACTCCTAAGCAAACTGCTGGGAGGCCTGCCAGATGGATACAACATGAGGGCCACTATGTCTGATTAGCACACAAAGGGTGAAACCAATTGATAAAATGGAGCTCATACACAGAGACTTGAATGTTGCTGCGGGTTTCTCATGCTCACTTGTATTGTGCTACTGGCTAAGTACAAACCAAATTTCAGACGTCCTCCGGGAGTTTGTAGAAATCCATTCTTAGGCCATCGATGTTTCCGAATACAGTTTTAAGGTCTAGATAATTTCCAAATGGAAAAAGGATCATCATCATGGAGAAAAAGGGGAGATAGGATTGGATTTGTGACAGAGATTTTAATCCCCACCTGGATTTCAGATGCCCTACCATCTGTCTTTGGACAATGGTAATTTGTCTTATATTTGAAAGTAACAGTGAATGTTATTTGACATTATAAATTCTATTAATGTGCGAGCAAAAAGAAATGTAAAAAGACGTGAATACTAGATACATTTATTTGGAACAATCTAGTCTTATTTTCCCTCTGGTCATTATTGTTCTATAAAAAAGGCGTCTGGGGGCGCCTGGGTGGCTCAGTGGGTTAAGCCTCTGCCTTCGGCTCAGGTCATGATCCCAGGGTCCTGGGATCAATCCCCGCATCGGGCTCTCTGCTCACCAGGGAGTCTGCTTCCCCCTCTCTCTCTGCCTGCCTCTCTGCCTACTTGTGATCTCTGTCTGTCAATTTCTAAATAAATAAAATCTTTTTAAAAAAGTGTATGTATACATAAAGGGGAAAATGTAAAAATGAGTTGAAACTCATCCCTTTATGATCAGCAACTTAACTGTGAATTGCGCAGGCCATATAAGGTATATACTGACACAGGTACAGAATGTAAAATCATGCTGGTAATAGGGCTACATAACTTTCAAAGGCAGGAGGCAACTTCAATGTTGCATTGAAAAAGAAAGCAAAGCCTTTAAAAAAAATGCCAGGGGGCACCTGGGTGGCTCAGTCAGTTAAGCATCTGACTCTTGATTTTGACTCAGGTTGTGACCTCAAGGACATATAATCAAGCCCCAGGTCAGGCTCCTTGCTCATCACAGAGCTGCTTGAGATTCTCTCCTTCCTCCTCTGCTCCTACCCTCTGCCCACACTCTTTCTCTCAAGTAAATAAAATCTTAAAATAAAATTAAATTAAAATGTCACATTGGCATCAAATACTTTGAGCTAGGTCATTATAGTTTTGTGTGCACAAGATTTTTTTTTTTGATACATTGGCAGTAAAGGAGAGAATCCCCAAAGAGAGTGCCTGGTGACAAGTTTAGGAGCAGTGATAGGGGAAGGCTGTAACACCTCTATGGATTCAAAAAAGCTTAACTTTAGAAGATGCATTTCTCAACACTTCAAAATTGCCCAATAAATCAGAAATTGTAAAGATTTGGCTCTTAAAAAAAAAACCTATGCTATGGTATTTGTCGTTAGCTTACAATGTCTAGAGCTACTGGTTTAGAAACAACTTAAGAACTAAATTAAATGCGTGGCATTTGTCAAATTGCACTTAAAAATCACTATCTGAATATAAAACTGTAAGCTTATCACAGCCCTTCCACTGACCCTGTAGGCTTTAAAGGGCACACGTGCCGGCTGACTTATAAAACCCCTTGTGAAAAAAGCAGAGCTTTCAAAGGAGCTGGGTGGGAGAAGAGCAGCTTCTGGTGCGGACTGTGGGTCTAGTGTGTCCCTTGAAGCCTTGAAGACACCTCAAAAGGTGCAGTTTCTTTTCTGTTAAGGACTAACATCTCACCAAATCTTCCCTATGTAGGTCATCTGTTTATTTATATTATTTTACTTACCTATCTAGTTATAACTCTCCGTGTTCCACAAATTATTTGAGGTGGTTTTAAACATGTGATCATTCATTCCAGAACAAGTGAAAAAGGACATCTTTATTCAAATGTCTGCACAGGACATATATGTATGAACTACCCAATAGAACTGATACATTTACTCTGTAAAACATAAGGACTCAAAGAAACTCTCCAATACTTCTGTTCTTCCTCCAGTCAGTTTCTGCAAATATCTCCCCCATACCAGGCACCAAGTTAGCCACTATGGACTCAAGACATGCAAAGACATCATTTCATTTTTTTCAAGGCACACCCATTCATACAGATCTTAAGAAAAAGAATTTTTTTAGAGTAGGGTCCATGCCCAATGTCGGGCTTGAACACATGACCCTGAGATCAAGAGTCATGTGCTTTACCAACTGAGCCAGGCAGGTGCCCTGAAAAACAATTTTTTTTCAAGCTCTAAGCCTTTCAAATGTTACAAAAACCAAGTCTGTGGTGTGGTTCTCTCCATATTAATGACCACACATGGTCTACTTCATGAGAGTCAAATAAAATCACTGGCAGTTAGTTATAAGAACACTTTATGTGGCCACTTTCTTTTACATGTGAGGAAGCGAGGGCAAGAGAGGGGTAGTGATTCACCAAAAGAGAGTGCTGATCTCTTGAGACGTATTATTCCATGTATTATATGTTGTTATATTATATTAAATATAATACATTTTAAAAGACCATTAAAAATTAGTAAATAAATATATTTTATACATGGGGCACCTGGGTGGCACATTCAGTTAAGCATCCAACTCTTGGTTTCAATTCAGGTTGTGATCTCAGGATGTTGAGATGGAGCCCCATGTCAAGCCCTGTTTGGGGCTCCATGCTGAGCGTGGAGTCTGCTTGAGACTCTCTCTCCCTCTGCCCCTCCCCCGACTCTCTCCCTAAAATAAATAAATAAATCTCATATATCTATATATCTATGTCTATCTATCTATATGTGTGTGTATAAAATGCATGTTAAGAAAAGTAGAATGTTTTATATATTATTGTTTTTTAATACTTCCCTGCTCTAACTGACTTTCAGATTAGTGAACCAACCACTGGCCCCAATCTCATCCAAAAGGCTTCTGTTCTAATGCAGGTACCAAAATTCAGAAAATGTCAGCCCTTAGTTTCTGCAACACTTCTATAGTAGCCAGACCAAGACAGCTCCCAGAGATTGCCTCTTCTGAATTCATACACTTGTTTGGTTTGTAAGCTTTTAATGCCTGGGACAGCTCTTCCTTGAGAATGTTTTCCATCATTATTTTGTGCTCTGACAGTGCCGTTAAGTATGCAAATACTTACTAATATCACCAATGGAGGGCAGACTAGGAAAAAGAAGAGATTGTCCATCCATCCTTTATGGTATGAGTTGGTACTTCTGATAAAAGGTTTTCATGAAATGAGTGGTTACGACAGTTGGCTAAAATTTGGAGACTAGACAGGCACGGCTTTCCTTTGGGGAAAACAGAATTCTGAAACCTCCTAGAGAGGGGAAAAAAAAGAGCCCCACTAGGGACAGAGTAGTTAGAGGTAGAGATGTGTGAACTGATTTGCTCAAAGTCACAAATCATGATCAGAATGTCAGAGAGACTAGAATCCAGCTCTTCCAATCTGGACGTCTTTCCAGAGTAAGGCCAATCTAATTCACAACCAAAAAGAGACGATATGGCTATTTTCTGTGTTGAAACCTGGGGATGTTGAATGATTCTGAAATTAATCAGATAAGATGAAATGCACCAATTTATAATTCCAGTGTCTACTAAATGAAAAAAAATTAAGATAGTGTTTTGTTTTTTTTTTAAGATCCTGGCCTTATATTTTGGGGAGTTCTAAGGTATAGCTTATGAAGAAGAATGGTATGACAAAGGGTTGTTCTTGAAAACACGAAAACAATCTTTATTACAAACCCAACTCTTCTGCCACCTTGCTCATTCCCTTCACATTTGCCAGCCACAAACCACCCTGTATGGATTTCCTAAGAAAAATCATATGCTAGATCACTGAGTAGGAATGACAGACAAGCCTTATTTTATACAACTGATGGCCCAAGGCATTATTCCCTAGGAAAAACGAATGCCTTTGACTCCTGTCTTGGTGAACACTCTGCCCAGCCCGAATTCCAGGGTTTGATGATGCTAACTATATCTGTATGCTCATCTTAGTGGTGTGTCAAGGACTTAGTCCTCCCAAGCAAAGCACAAAAGGGCTTGCATTGAGATGGTAATTACCGTCACTCTCCCAAATGATGAACTTCTAATCACACTGAGGAAAATGCTTTGTCAGGACAATAATCCCAATTAAGAATTTCTGTGCAAAACTGCTAGAGCATACAAAAATGTGCTGGTAGATAACACAGAACTCAGAAAACCACCTAGCCCCAATGTGAAATAGCAGCCGAAAGTCACCCATAGAGGCAAGGTGACAAAAACAAATGTTATATATTTAGGCATATACCATCCCTTTGACTTCTCTATGTAACTCAGACACACAAAATACAACAAGGCACCCCCACGTGGTTGTTTCCAGAATGCTTGTGTGGAGTATGTGGTTTTAAGCAACACAGAAAAGTTTCAGATCAATGTGACGGCTCCTCTTCCACTGACCCCGCCTCTTCTGGCCACCCTACAGCCTCATAGAAGATCAGCAGCAGGAATAAAAGGTGAAACTCGTGTTTCTCAAACTGTATACCAAACACAGTGGAGCTATGTGGGACAAGAAGTCGAAGGGGGCAGTCAGAGGATTGTGTTTGTATAACGCAAGCTCAGGGCTCAGCCGTATATTTGGTCAGAAGTCCCTGTTCTGGTCCTGCCTCAATAATAAGGCCACACCCCACACGCAGCACCCATCATTCCTGGCATCGCTTTGCCACCATTAACTCCTGAGCCATTTGCAAGGAAGTCTGCAGCTGAGGATAAGAGAAGTCAGAAGGGGCTCCTGCAGGACATATTATAGGGTCTTTCTGAAAGCCAGAGGGCTTGTATGGAGGGCTATTTGGAGAATCCTCTCAAAGCCCCATCTTGAGGGATTCTGAGAGGAATAACAGGCCTTAGTGAAAAAAAAAAAAAGAAGAAGAAAAAAAAAAACGGAATACAAGTGGCCAGAGAAGAGATAGGAAAAAACAATGTTCATTCACCTCAATTCCCCCAGAGTCCTTGAATGTTCCCACACAGGTTTTGGCCTCTGAACACATAAACTGCCTCAGGAGCCTGGGTGGTTCTTTCCTCCTGGTGGGCTGGCCAACAGTGCCTGGGCATATGGTCTGCAGAGAGACACAGGGCTCAACAAACTGGGTTAGTTCCAGAAGTGTTGCTCAGTAGGTGTCCACCTCGGCTCGAAATCCAACGTAGGACTCACCCATGTCTTCCAGTAGCAGAATTTGTTTATTTTCTTCATCAAGAAAATTATAACCATGACTAAATAAACCCTCCCAGCTAAAATGAGGCCCTCTTGTCAAATCTACCTTGTACCAATTTCTGCTGATGTCATCAGGCAGGGAAAGATTCATAAAGGAATGAGATTGTATGATTTTTTAATTAGATTCATTCAATAAGCTTCGATTGTCCCCTAGGTACGAAATGAGTTTTGTTTAATGACTCAAACAGATATTTAGAATTTTTGTAAGACTTAGTTACAGGAGGGATAGAATTCAGGTTATAAATATCTTTCAGCTTCTTCTAATAATCTGTATCTATCTATCTATCTATATATATATATATAATTTAGAGAGAGGGAGAGCTTAGAGAGAGAGAGAGAGAGCAAAGGAGCATGAATAAGGAAGAAGGTTCATTGTATATACTCTATATATTCTCACTAGATGTCACTTCAGTTTAAAGGTTTATCAAGTTCTCCCTGCCATAAGATACCTTTTAATATAAAGCAACATTTTGAAATTCAAAGCTTTATATCATAATTCAGAGAAACTCTATTGAATCTCTTCTGGAAGCTAATCTTTCTAGTAACCAAGTATTATGGCATCTTGGGGATAGATATTTTGTATGAGATTCTTACATGTCAAGTTTATTGAAAAGGTATATATTTTTATTTACATTAAATCTGAAACATATATATGTGTATATATATATATATATGAAAGATTTTATAAGAAGTAAATGTGAGGTGACTGCGAGTCACATCAACATAAAGAAAATGGAATTGTCTTTTAAAATGTCTTTTTATGAAAAAAACTTTCAAGAACCATGTTTTCAGTTATTGTGTACTCTAACAACTTCCCCACAAGATACCAAAATAACTTAAAAGCCATTAGAGATACCAAAAGACACACAGGTACAGTAATATCCATCAGCAATTAATATCTATATACCAGGTAGAACAAAGGGAATTCCTAGAACTTTGGGTTACAATGGAGTCTTGGTATTTACAGGGTCCTCGTTCATCCCTGGACTCTTGTTTTCCATGTTAGAGAAGCCAGATCCCAGGAGAAGTTCAATGAGTCTCCAAAGATCTAGAACCTTCCATACTTGGCTAAATGTGGTTTGCCTAATGACTTGGCATAACCAGTGACAGACACAAAATGGAATTTCAGTTAGACACCTCCAAATGCAATGACCCTGCCCCCACATCAGTGGGGAGGAGCAGGGGAGGCAGAAGCAGATGAGCAAGAGAAGAGCAAGGGAAGTGTGTCCTTTTCCATCTGTGCATTGGAGTAGCCATGAATGAGTTAACACAGACAGAGAGAGAGAGAGATCGAGAGAGAGGTTGAGAGAAGACTCCTAGTCTGGGTCTCTACAAAGCCAGACATCTGGATGAAAATTGAAATTTTTAGTTTAAATCCCAGATATTTACAAACACATGTTTTCATCTAAATATTGGATTGTGCATAGACAGACCCTTAATGTAGGTAAGTGGAAAACAGAAAATCGCAAATCTCCATGATTGGGTGAATTATTGCCTTCAGTTGGGGAAGGGGGGGCAGGGCTGTATGTTCAGTATGCATGATACATTTTGAGACGTTTGCTGTGATGGATATTTTTAAACTCTTTCTAGCCATACATAGAATCCAGAAATTAACACAAGAATGTCTTAATTGGGCCTATTTTATATACAAAAGAATAATGGGCTAAATGGATTGGAATGAATGCCATATTTATCCTTCAAGGGAGGAAAAGACAGGATGATTCACAGGCGGCGAGGCCAAGAGCATCGAGCCTTCTCAGGAGTAGAACAAATATATCTCCTTTCATAATATTCTGCCTCCTAGTCCTTGAAGGCCCCCTAAAGGCACAAATAGAACAGAGATGGGAAAATCAAGAACAATTCGTTTTAATTTCACATACAGTCATTTTCTTTTAGGGATTATGATGTGGAGCCACAGTAATAATGGACAACTCTCTCTAAACTTTAAAATGCCCAGAATGACACTGTCAAAGGAAAGTTCCATTATAACTTTTCCCAACTTATCATACGACTTCTGTGTCTAAGGTAGCTAGTTGCAAAGAGACTCCACAATGGCGCATGAGCTAAGAAGAATCTTATCTTTGGCCGCTGAGAGCATTCTGGCATTTCACGCTTCTGTTTACTCTCTTCACCAAAAAATGGCTTGAACTCCCTTGGCTTGGAAATGACAGGAGGAAAAGGCAGGCACCAAGTGTACGGAGTGTCCAAGGTCATATAAACTCATGGCAGACATGCAGGAACTGATGACAAAATCACTGGAGTTAAGAAAAAATTATTCTGGTTAACAGAAATGGACTTCTGTTTGGGCAACAAAAAATAAAAGAGAAAGCAAGAATGGGAAAACAATGCATAGGATCTCTTGCACAGAATCATTCATTCAGGGAAAATGATCAGTCCTTTTTCTTTGCCCAGAAAGAAAAGTAAAGAGTGAACATCGATAGCCAACAAAAGACAGCCGTGGAAGAAGTCACCTGCTACAGAAATTTGGATTTGGCTGACTCATAAGTTTGGTTTTCACAAGTCCATCTGGCTGGGATGAGGCCAAGGGGCTTACCGTGCCAAGCAGGGATCACTGCTTAGAGGGGCTGAAAACAGAAATACTGGATCTCATTTGTTCCCTCAGACCTCTAACATTAGACACACAAGTGCCATTAACAGATGCTGCTCTCCCTCCAAAGGACAATGCTGCTTCCCATCAAATTCGACAATAATGCTGGATATTTCAGAAAGGCATAACTGCTTAAAAACAAGAACACAGCTTGGAGGTGTCACAGGGCTATGTGACGCTGTTCTTGCAAAGAGGCATGCCAATTAAAGTACCATCAGTCAATCGCCACTTCCTCATTGACTGTAGTTTTAAAAATGGTTTGTCTTCATTTCCAATTGATCACCAATTGATAGTTTATCCTAACAATTCAGCTCTTTGTCTCCAATGGCCCCCAGCCTCTCCATTAGGTCGTTAATGAGCTTTCAACTCTTCATATATCTTATTTAAAGAAATGTGCTCAGATTTTCTTATGCCAAGTTTTTCCTAAGCTGGATATATGGTTGTTATTAATTTAATGAATTGGTGCCAAAGCACTGGGCTAGGTTTTATAGGAATACACAGATGAATGAGACATAAATCACTCTAATTCAGGCCTAAGTACCAAAAAGAAAAAAAAAGAGGTACAAGGTGCTGCAGGATCTGGACAAGTTTATCAGAAGAGATGAGGATCTGAAGAAGTAGTTCTTGACAGATTGGCCAAAGTGTATAGAGCAGGGAAAGGCATTTCAGAAAGAGGGAAGAGCCTGGGTGGGGGAAAAACAGGAAACTAAAGCACAGGGTTCAGGAGCCATAGGATGGGGGTTGGGGGTCGATGGGAGGCAAAGTTGGGGGACAAATTAGGCCGGGGTTTATAAGCCAAGCCCGAACATCAGGCCTTGATTTTAAGGGATGGAGAGGGGTAGAAAGCTGCACAGTTACTGAGCTCTCACAGGCAGATGGAAACTGGTCTCCCTTTCCACTTTGCCCTGGCCATTTCTATTGTGAAGGGTTATATAACCTTATAACCTTATAACCCTTATAACCTTATAACCCTCAGACAAGCAATGTCAAGTTCACTTTCACTGGCTTTGGCAATTCTTTCCTGGAATGGCATCTGTATCCATTTACTATTCTTTACACCTACCCTTCACAAATCCTGTACCCCAGTATATAATGAGAGATCTACTTCTTAAGATGATTCCCACCAAGACCTCCCTATCGATGCCTTCAAGATTTTGCACCTGCAATTGGCTAATTGCCAGCACAGAAGGCCACTTGAGCCTTCAAAATTAAGGATTTTAATGGTAAGTGGAGAACTGCAATGATAAATGAAAGGCTGAATTCATACATCTGATTTCTATGGCCTTGTACATTAGGGGTTACAAAATGGAGGCATGCCATAAAGAAAGCTAAAGACCATCCTTACGGTCACCATTGAGTGTCCTGGAAAGATCCTCTCCAATTTAGAAACTGGAGTGAAAGACTGTCTTAAAATTTGTGATGTGATCATTATTATAGTCTCAAAAGGCAGCTTTGACACAAATACAGTGATTATTTTGTAACGTCTGTGGACGATCAAGCCCCTCGTCTTTCCCGTCCCTTACTTTTAAAGGATCAAATTAAAAAAAAAAATACAGGATCAGGAAGGCCATTTTCTGGGGCCTCAAATCACTTGGAATTTTCGCCATTAAGCTCATAAATATTTGCACATTTTGGTTATTTTCTCTTCTTCCTAACCAGAAAATTGTGTTGCACTAAATGTCCAGGGCTGGCTTTCTCCTGTGACCAGTTGGCCCCAAGGCAAATTATCAACTCACAAATCCACCTCTTATGGAACCCACAAACCTGGGACAGGTCTAAAGATCATGTGTTCTCATCACTTTGAAAGCCCCTAGAGACGTCTTCCTACACATACAATATCTGTATTCCTTTGCTAATACGGCCGCATATACTTTTCAGTTTGTCAGCAACAAGGGTGGTGGCAGGTAGAAGCTTTCATAGAGAGTTTACTGCCTCATATTGGGGGCATCTTTGGAGGAACTTACAAAGATGATGCCTTACTTGGGGTGCCTGGGTGGCTCAGTCAGCAAAACATCCAACTCCTGATCTCAGCTCAGGTCATGATCTCCAGGGTCATGAGATTGAGCCCCACGTTGGGCTCTGTGCTGGGTGTGGAGCCTGGTCAAGATTCCCTCTCCCTTTCCCTCTGCCACCACCCCCACTCATGCTCTATCTCTCTCTCCAAAAAAACCAAAACCAAAACCAAAACCAAAAAACAGATGATGCCTTACAAAAACAGAGCACAGGGAGAGAGTACCTATCAAGCAGGGAGAAAATACCAGAGAAGAGAGAGCTCTTTAGATGGGCTTGGTCAGATATATGGACGGAAGCTGGAAAAAAGTCCCTATTGTCAGAACTACAAAATGTTGCCTGTGTAGCTTGCTACAGAATTACATGAGCTTTCATATAGTTTCATAGTCAGAAAAATGAACCAGTACATAATTTTCTAGAGCAGACAGAGGAGGCTTCCGTATGCAAGTTAAGAAATTAAGTGTCCATATATTTAAATGGCCTGAAGCACCTGATTAATAGCACAGGAAAATAAATCCCAGAACAAAAGGTCTGAAAAGCTAATCTCTATTCACACATACTGTTATCAAGAAATATGTATTTAAGGCTTACTGGGTGCTAAATGCTGTGTGGAGAGCTGGCCAGTGTAAAAGGTATGGTCCTTGATCTTGAGATGATAACTGTTTGGAGAAATAAGAGCTATAGACACGTAAAGATAATTGACCAAATTAGATACTCCCTAACAGTGGCCAAAATGAGTGATATAGATTATAACTAGCAGAGGGCTCATAGAAGGGAAACCCTTGAAGGCTGGAGTGGACAAGCAAGGCTTCATCGATGAGTTGAAACCAGAGGCTTGCCACATGGGAAGGCTACCCAAGGAGGCCTAGGGAATGAGGGTGACATGAGGCTTAGGGCTAGGAGTTCACGCAGCCCACTCAGGGGACAGTGAGTGTCTGAGTCTGAAGAAAGAGGACACTTTGGGAATCAAAGGAAGGCAAGTATGCGGAAGTAGTTTGGGGGCACCATGGAAGGTATGGGGTGGAGGCTCCCTCAAACGGCTCAGGGAAGAAGATGTCAAAAGGATTAAGGGTTAAGTGACTACAAGCAGGAGAATAACCATAGTCACATTTGGTCAGTGGAAACGTGGTGGGAGATACCAAGTAATACAGGGAAGGGCAGGTAATAACCCAAGAAAATGCTGAGTTTCATGTTTCAGATTTCAACTAGCATGTCATTGTTAACCACTTTTTATTCATAACGAAACTGATTCCCAAGGTGCTTAAAGCACTTTGGGGAAATCCCTCACTAATTTCAAAGGGTAGAAAGGATCATGGGGAGGTGGGAGGTGTTTTGGTTCATCCTTACAAATGAGGAAACTGAGGCACAAAGTTAATCATATGTGTGGTCAGTAGAATAATGTCCCCCAAAGAGGTCCACATTCAAATCCTTGGACCCTGGGACTATGTTGTCTTACATGGCAAAACAGACTGCAGAGGTGACTGAGTTATGGGTGCTGCTATGGGAAAATTATCCTGGATTATGTAAGCAGGAACAATGTTGTCACAGAGGTTCTTCGAAGAAGAAGGCAGAATCAGAGAAGGAGAAAGGGGTAGGGATGGTAGAAGCATAGGTCAGGGTGACAGAACCAACAGCCAAGAAAAGCAAGCAGCCTCTGGGAACTGGAGGAGATGAGAAAAGGAATTCTCCGCTAGAGCATCTAGAACGAGTGCAGCCCTATCGACCCATTCCAGCTTTTTGACTTCCAGAACTGTCAGAGAATAAATGTTCGTTATTTTAAACCACCAAGTATATGGTGATTTATTGCAGCGGCCAGAGAAAACTAATGCATACGTATACACCAATATATTTCTAATTTTCACAGACTCACGCTAACCACCAAACGTACTACCTTAAATTTGTATTTCATTTCAACAAATTGTAGACATGACAGCAAGACACTGAGAACCATCCAGAAGCAGGAGGCAACAAGCCAGCCTCTCCCAAGAGATTACCTTCAAAAATTCAGGGGCGCCTGGATGGCTCAGTGGGTTAAAGCTTCTGCCTTCAGCTCAGGTCATGATCCCAGGGTCCTGAGATTGAGCCCCCATCGGGCTCTCTGCTCAGTGGGGAGCGTGCTTCCTCCTCTCTCTCTGCCTACCTCTCTACCTGCTTGTGATCTCTGTCTGTCAAATAAATAAATAAAATCTTTAAAAAAAATTCAAATGCCTCCCTGGAAGTGTCACCTTCCAAAGTACAGAATTCTCAAAACTGCAACAGTCCCAGAGCATTAGTTGTTGTCAATTTTAATACATTAGAAAGCTACATCTCAAGAATGCACCATGGAAGGCACAAAAATAAATACATGGATCAATAGAACAGAATAGAGAACCCAGAAATAAACCCATGATTATATGGTCAATTAATCTTTGACAAAGAAGGCAAGAATATGCAATGTGAAAAAGTCTCTTCAACAAACGGCGTTAGGAGAACTGGACAGCTATATGTAAAAGAGTGAAACTGGACCACTTTGTTACACCACACACAAAAATAAATTCAATGGATCAAAGGCCTAAATGTAAGACCTGAAACCATAAAAATCCTAGAGAAATCCTAGGCAGTAATTTCTTTGACATCAGCCATAGAAACATGTTTTCTAGTTATGTCTCCTCAGGCAAGAGAAACAAAAGCAAAAATAAACTATTGGGACTACATCAAAATAAAAAGCTTCTACACAGTGAAGGAAATAATCAACAAAACTAAAAGACAACCAACTGAATGGGAGAAGATATTTGCAAATGACATATCCACTAAACAGTTAATATGCAAAGTATATAAAGAACTTCTATGGGTCACCTGGGTGGCTCAGTCAGTTAAGCATCTGCCATCAGCTTAGGTCATGATCTCCAGCTCCTTTGATAGGGCCCGGCGTCCAGCTCCCTGCTCAGCAGGGGGTCTGCTTCTCCCTCTCCCTTTCTCTATGTCCCTCCCCTCCACTCATGATCTCTCTCTCTCAAACTAATAAAATCTTTCAAATATATAACTTCTACAGCTCTAACACCCAAAACCCCCAAAATAATCCAGTTTAAAATGGACAGTAGACATGAACACCCATTTCTCCAAAGACATACAGATGGTTAATAGACATGTGAAAAGATTCTAAACATCACTGATCATCAGGGAAATGCAAATCAAAACCACACGATACCACCTTACACCAGTCAGAATGGCTAAAGTCAACAACACAGGAAACAACAGGTGTTGGCGAGGATGCAGAGAAAGGGGAGCCCTCCTGCACTGTTGGTGGGAATGCAAACTGGCGCAGACACTCTGGGAAATAGTACGGAGGTTCCTCAAAAAGTCAAAACTAGAACAACCCTAGAACCCAGCAATCACACTGCTGAGTATTTACCTAAACACTAATTCAAAGTGATACATGCATCCCTATGTTTATAGCAGAATGATGACATGAGCAGAAACCAAGAGTTAGACGCTTAACCCACTGTGCCACCCAGGCACCCCTCAAACATTTTTAATAAACCACTCTTCTTGGAATTTGCAATGCAATTCTTTCAAAGTATTCTTTCTTCCTTAGTTGTATTTACTATTTAATAAGGTCTCTGAATTACCTTTTTAGGGGAATTTATTATATGGAGAAATGAAATGTATGAAAAACAGGTTTTATCCTAACTCTTAACACCGTGGACTTTGCAAAGGATGACAGGACCAGCTGAAGCCAGTGTCACCCTGTGCGGAGATAACCTGATGCACCGGGTGCGTCAGTCGCACCAGCACACCAGTCCACACGATTCTCCTGGCACGTTACCCACTAGAAATGCAGTTGGAATGTCAGAAATTCACGTGGAGGAATAGATCCCCAGCTGACTCCATGAATCACTAATCTGGTAGACTACAAGAGAGGCAGCTACACACCTTTCACACATACTATTATGGTTCCCTCAAAATGAAAGGAGGAAGCAGAAAAGAGAAGTACAACTAGATCTGCCCTCACTAGAGGTTCATTACATGTGAAAACCTTAGTTTTCTCTTTTGTTTTGTTTTGTTGTATTTTTTTGGAAAGGAAATGCATAACAACAGGCACAGCACTTGCCAAGGAATATAGAGAGGGCAGAAAGCCCATGATCGAGTAGGATAAACCCTAAACTAGGAGTCAGATACCCCAGATTCTCTTTGTGGGTGGGCCATTAATCCAAGTGACCAAATGACCAGGGCACAGACCATTTTTACCACTTGTGACTTAATAACAAGTCATTTCCAATCAGGATTATCCACAGCAGGGAATAAATAACAGCAGTGATCATGATGTACCCATACTATGTACCAGGAGCTTGCCTGCCCTCCTTCCCTCACTCTGTGTGTGTATGTAATAATTCTTAAAACAATCCTAGTTTACAGAGAAGACAAATGAGGTTCAGCGAGGTTCCAATTACTCAGCAGCATAGCTGGGCAAGTGCTTCACACTTCCCCTACTTCCTAAGGACAAGCTGGATGCAGGAAGAGCAAAGGGCAGGCCACTGATCTCAGAGAAAATTCTCCTCTCCGGACTGCAGGCGGTCTTTCCTCCTGCCTTTCCACAGAAGTAGGGAAGGATCGAATTTGGCAGTTCTGCTTTGACAAAAATTTAAAAGTGTGTAAAAGAAGGACTGCTACCATAAAATTCCCAAAACTGAGACTTGGTTTTGGATCAAGAGCTAAGAAAATAGTGAGAACCCCTTATAATCCAACCAGTCATTAGATACACAAGTTCACATAGAACACCACTCAAATGGTATCCCAGAAACACACCCATGTATGTTCAGAGCTTAATATAACCCAACTAGCATATAAGGCAGGTGTTAATACTATTATCCAAACCACATTTCCATGGCATTTCAAATATTTATAGCTTGTTGTAAATTATAGGAAGGCCACGTATCAAAAAATGAAAATCACCCATATTAAATTAATCGGAGATTTTAGAAAATTATACATTGCACATGGTTGAATAAAATCCATTTAATGTTCTGATGTCATGAAACATTTGCTTTATAAATAAAATGTGAAGGTGATTAAGATCTCACAGACCCTCAGGAATATCATGAATCTATATGAGACACCCCCCACCAAGCCCTGGATTTGTATCTCTGGATTTGGGTTAGTGGATAAAAATTAAAAATCACAACTGAACTAGATCTCACTAGTTGGTGATGCTCCAGAGGAAAGTCAATGTCAGCATGGGGAAAAGTGAAATTCTATATCCCGGCTTCTAATACTCTGATTTCCTACAGCAGAATTCAAATTTTACCCTCAGCTCTGTGAGCTCAGTTGCAACTCCCCTTTAATGGAAACTTAAGTGCACATTGAAGGCAGGATTTGGCTCAAAGACTTTCTGCACTGCACTAAACATTCCTATTGTTAAAAGCACCTTTACACACAGATGCCATTACAAAATAAGATTGAATTTCAGGACAAGAATGTAAAATGCAGGCTTTAGATATACCCAGAGAACAGTTTGGAATATTTTGCCAACTCCTCTGCCAATCAAACCAATGAACAAACAAACAAACAAACAAACAAACATCTTTGCCTCCTGCAGAACCAGGCACCTTCCCCAAAGTCACCAGGCAATCAGAATTTCCCATGGATTCTGAGGGCATCATTCCTTATCTGTGTTCCTCGGACTTCATGACACCCCATATCCCATTCCTTATAGAAAAGTGCCGCCTGATATATATACAGATATAGATATAGATATATACACAGATATGTATTTTCTTTTTTAAAAGATTTTATTTATTTATTTGACAGACAGAGATTATAAGTAGGCAAGAGAGGCAGGCAGGGAGAGAGAGGAGGAAGCAGGCTCTGCGCAGAGCAGAGAGCCCGATGCGGGGCTCGATCCCAGGACCCTGGGATCATGACCTGAGCCGAAAGCAGAGGCTTTAACCCACTGAGCCACCCAGGCGCCCCTAGATAGATATTTATTTTAAATCAAACTAAAATTAATTTTGATTGGACAGCCTTTTGTTAGCTTTATCACTGCATCTGGACAAGTGCATCGACATGCTGGGGCATGTTGAACCCAGGGCTGTCACTCCTGGAACAAGACTTGCCAGACCATAGACTCCAATAACCCACCATGGCTTTGTTGTCAACTTCTCTAATCAAATACCAGATAGAGAGCAAGGGCAGTGCCAATAGAGGACCCTACTCTCAGGGGTCATCTTGTCTCCTAGACCTCAGGAAAAGCAATAGGGCTGGATTCTGGCTGTATGGTGAGCTTCCAGTACACAAAATACAAATGACTCTTTATAAGGTATGTTAAATACGCCCTTTTAGCAGGAGTTCTAAAGATGGTGAGACAGCAACCACTTCTTACAAGGCTCATCTTATTCCTATTCCTAAACTGCACATGACAGGTAGGAATCATCCCGAGTCCAAACCCTCCTCTCGGTCTGATCAAACACCAAGGGCCTACCGGACACCTTATCCTCATGTAGATTAAGAGAAAAGAAAACAGCTTTAGAACCATTCCAAAGAGTTTTGTTCCCTTATGATGAAATACAAAATAAGTTTTTATGCCATAAACTTACTGATCTAAATCTTCAGACAATGAAAGAAAGTTTGTATTAGGTCACATATCGGTGACGTACAGGGCCTTCCTGCAAGATCTGTAAAGAGTGGTGTGTACATAGTATGGGTACATACTGCTGTGATGTTGTCCCCCAAGTCTAGACTGATTGTGTCCTCAAGTGATTTCATACCCCCATTCTAGAAACGACAGGGGATAATGCAAAGAACATGGGTTGTGGAATCCAGGAGATCTGGGTGAAAGGGTCATTTGCAAGCTGAATGAGCATGGGGGACATTTAGTGCTCCTCTCAGAGAGTCTGTTTCCTCATCTTGAACTACTGAGCACATAGCAGGACCTCAACATTCTTATTCACATCTTAATGCGCATGACCCTAAATATGGTGCTCGGCATGCCAGGCCAAATTCTCCTCTGGGCCTTGGGACAATAGAGCTGTGTAATGCCCAGAGACAAGGTCAACTGCCCTCAGAGTTCATGCTTTTAAAAAAGAGAGAGAACAAGTGACTTATTTCATTCTCATGAACTCGGATCTCCATCTGGGGAAAAACTCCTTTTCATAGCATTGTATCAACCAGAATTCTCTGTTAACTGGCACTTCTGTGGGTGTCTCTTACATTGTACAAGAAGAACTAGATGTTCATAATCATGACCCAGAGGTAATGCAAACTCTGGAAGTGTTTCTTACATCCAGTATAGTTTTAGTATTACGTGAACAAAGATTGGTAGTCCTTGCATAGTACAGAAACCGTGAGAAATGTGCTCATTCATGAGGCTCCACCCTCACGACCTCATCTAATCCGAATCACTTTCCAAAGGCCTCACCTCCAAATACCACCACATGGGGAGGCAGGGTTTCAACATATGAACTTTAGGGAAGATCCAAGTTTTCCATTCATAACAATATACTACGGCCTTTATAAGATGTGGGAACACAGTGAAAAATATGAGGGCTGATAGGAAGTGGGCTGGCATTAGAAAGTGTTATGAATCTTTTTATAAGACTGACTTAGTTTTTCTAATTTTGGGAAAAAAATTTAGACTTTATAGAAAAGTTGCAAGTCTAGCACAATGAATGCATGTCCATTCTCTGCCCAGGCTTCCATAACGTTAACCTACATAACTACAATCCAATTATTACAAAACAGGGAATCGACATTAATAAAACCCTAAATCTCATCGTTTTCCTCCTAATCTCCTTTTCTCCATTACAGGATCCCATTCAAGATTCTACACTATATTTAGTTGTGTCTCTTCTGTCTCCAATTTGTGACTATTCCATACTTTTCTCTCAAGGTCAAAGTTTCATGACCGTGACACTTTCAATGAATACTGGTCGACTGTTTTGTACATGGTCTCTCAATTTGAGAAGGTCAAGTGTTTTATCACGGTTATATGTAAGTAATGCATATGGGCAAGAATTCCACATAAGTGACGTTAAAGTCATCTTAATCTGCTCTGCACATCACCTCAGGAAGTTCATCAGTCCCATCTATCTTACTACTGGTGATGTGAAGGAACCTTCATCATTTAGTTCAAGAGATATCTGCTACATTGCTAATTTTTCTTTTTTTTTTCATTTTTTTTCCTTTGCCACTGATCAAAATTTGGGGGAGAGATTTTGAGGTCATGCTAACATCTTGTTTCCCTTAAAATGTTCATCTACAGATTTTAGTATCCATTGGTGGATCTTGCCTGCCATGACAATACCATGGTCTCTCTCAAATGGGGCCTTGGTATTTCAATCATTCATTCATTTATTCTTTTTTAGCAGCAGGAGCTCGTGGAGATTTATTTTAGTCTATGAATTATACTGCATTACTACCATTATTTATTCTATTGTTCAAATTGTCTGAGATTTGAACATTATGTGCTTTTTCATGTTGGCTCCTGTGTCCTCCTGACATGCCTCAACAACTTTTTGCACTTCCTTACTTCTGACACAAGATATTTCAGACTTGGGGCACCTGGGTGGCTCAGTCATTAAGTGTCTGCCTTCGGCTCAGGTCAAGGTCCCAGGGTCCTGGGATCGAGCCCCGCATCAGGTTCCCTGCTTGGCGGGAAGCCTGCTTCTCCCTCTCCCACTCCCTCTGCTGTGTTCCCTCTCTCGCTGTGTCTCTCTCTGTCAAATAAATAAATAAAATCTTAAAAAAAAAGATATTCCAGACTTATTTTTTCTTGTCCTAGTGCTGGAATCAATGTATTCACCAAGTGTGCATAGTTTCCCATGTTGGAATATGGTATTTAAAGATGCTAGGTGTGCTCATTGCTATGAGGATGCCATTATTTTGGGGCTATCTTTGCAGATCCAGCCAGGAAATATGTATTTGTATGCATACTCTTGTCACTTACTTATCTAAAATACAGTAGTTCATTAGATACATATTGATTGTATCTAATTGTATTAGATAAAACTGCAATCCAACACCACAAGTTCATTCCACCCTTCTCCCTTTGCTTATTTTTAGCTCCTTCTTCCAAGAGTGAGAAACCTACACTCATTATCTACAACATATACACAAGTTTGATCAACCCTAAGGTAAGATAGTTTCAGAACTATGAAACCATCTGGTCTTTTGTGAGGTGGTTCGTTAATAACTTTCTCCATTGCTTTCATAGGTGTTGATAAATTTAAGCTTTCTAAATCAAATTGTCTAAGTTCTGGTAGCCTCTATTTTTCTAGGGAATTGTCAATTTTATTTAGTTTTCAACTCTCCATGGATGTCTATAGTCTCTTGTGATCTTTTAAAAATTTCTTCTTTTCAAATGGATATTTCCTCCTATCTACTATTTGGTAAAGTTTTGCCTTCCCTTTCTTTTTCTTTATTTAATCAGTGGATTCTCTATTTTAGTACTTTTTTTAAGACACAGGATTTTGATTTGATTAGATCTATTTTCTGTTCCCTAGCTCATTATTTTCCATTTTTATCTTTATTATTTCTCTCCTTGCGCTTTCTCTTGATATATTTTGTTGTTCTTTTTCCAGTTTTTTTTTTAAATTTTCCGTTTATTTCCATCTTCTATTTTTATTGGTTAAAGTGTTCACTGTGATGAATTTTCCTCTCATCATTGTTTGAAATGCATCCCATGGATTCTTACATGTGATGTTTTCATTTCTATCTTTGAACCTATAATTTCAGTGTGTATTTCCTCTTTCATGAAGGAGTTAACTGGAGCTTTGAAAATTTCTAGATAAAAGTGACATCCTAGTTTTTATTTTGTTAGTGCTTTTTAGTTTTATTATACAATGATTAAAGAATGTCATTTGCACGATTTCTACCTTATGGACATTATTGATGTTTGCATTGTGACCTAATATATGATCACTTTTTGTGAAGCTGTCATTGCATAGGAGGTGAAAATTTATACTCATCAACTGTGTGAATTCCCTTTCCAAGAAACCATTTTGATGCACAAGAAAAGTATTGCCCTAACACTGTAAAGAGACAGACTAAAAAGAACATTCTCAAAAAGACATCTGAAGATACAGAAAACCACCTTGAGTCAGAAATTAAAACTAAAAATAACTAAAACTAAAAAACTAAAATTAAAAGTGTACAAGAAAAAACAGAAAGGAATGAGAAGTGAGTTGATGAAATAGAGAAACAAAATGGAGAAGACAAAATTATCTGGAAAATAACAAATTACAAGGCAAAATAGTTTCAAATGAAAATTTAAGAAGAGACATTAAAAAAAGTAAAACAACCGAGAGAGATTGCCAATGACACAGAAACAAAAGGAAAAAAAAGAGATAAAGTAGTGCAAATGGGAGGAAGACAAGAAGGAGTAAAACTCATATTACTGGAGCCCCTGGAAAGGAAAAACAAAAGACTGGAACAGTTCATGTTCAAAATTATAATACAAGAAAATATTCCCCAAACATAAAGCAAGGGCTGAATAAACTCACTGAAAGTGGCTCAATGCATATCTAGGAAAATTATCCAGAATGATCAACTCAAAGACAAAAGGTGGTAGAACCATTCAATTAGAAAGATAAATACAATGCTCTCAAAACCTCCTGACAAAAACCTTCAAGTAACTCACAAAAGCGACAGAGTAAGACTGACATCAGAGCTTACAAAACCAAAGAAACAATGGAGCAGCTCTAAAAAAAAATTCAGTCCAATGAAAGAGAGTCACTAGATTTTGTATATAGCTGTTACATCAAGGCTATAGAAAAAAAAGAAAGAAAAAATGTTTTCAACATACAAGAACTCAGGGAATTCCACTCATGAGCTCCTTTTGAAGTTTTTCTCAGATTCCCTTTGGTCTCCACAAAGCCTTGCGTCAGAGCAGGGGACTGAGCTGTAGAATAAGATCAGGCACTGTGATTTGGTCATTTCTCCCTTTTTACTCACAGTTATTTCACACTTTTTGGCATTCTTGATCTTCAAATTACACTGAGCATTAGGTTTTGTGTAGAATTTACTTTTCCAACGCTGTTCTTTCTTATGGTTCCAGTTTGGGGTGGGGGAGGGGTGCACGGGAATCTTTCAAGATTGCCAACTATGCTACTGACATTGCTCTCAGCTAACTGGAATTTCGGACTTGACTTTTTAACACGTTGGATCGGAAAGTTCACATTGTATGTGTGTGTGTGTGTGGGGGGTGTCCCTAATCAGTAATTTAATAAAAACTTACACAAAGTTCCAAAATTGTCCAAAATCTCTTAACATTCCTTTATAATGATCTTCAGAGCACTTATTAGGATGCACTGTGCTAAAAAGCCCTTGAATGGCCTTAGTTCTTATACGTCCCATTAAAAAAAAACACCTGTGCAGTAACTATTATTATTCACTTTCTACATATGGGGAAGTCAGATGTACAGAAGTGAACTAATTCGCCCAAGGATCAAAACCAAGGAAGGCTGCCCCATTCCAACGTGTGAGCTCCTACAATGACGCTATATTGCCCCCCTCTCCCTTCACCCTCTGTCTACCTCCAAGATGTATTCCCTTTCTTCCATCTCTAATAATTCCATACTCTGCTCTAAGCCAGAACCAACTCCCACTTGGACAATTGCCATAATAACCTCCTGCTTCCACTCTCACCCTCTCCAATCCATTCTCCACTCAGAAGTCAGAGCAACTTCTTATTAATGAAACATAAATCAAATCTGGTCACTGCCTGAGTTAAATCCTCCAGTGGCTTCCTACCTCACTCACTCATTCCCTTCTTTTCTCTCTGAATGTATCTCATGTTCCTGTCCAACTTAATCACTCTCTTCATGTCAATACCGGCCTCCTTTTCTCCCTCACATCTCAGAGCCTTTGTATATGCTATACAATTAGCACAGAATAATCTTCTCCTTGCTCTTCCTTCATGTGTCCGCTCAAATATCACCTCCACTGAAAGACATTTCCTGAGCACACTATCAAAGGGAGTGCCTCACTCCACCGTTTCACCCCATCCCTCCCTAGCAACATTAGCCAGTGCTATTTCTTTTTTTTAAAGATTTTATTTATTTATATGACAGAGAGAGAGAGAGATCGCAAGTAGGCAGAGAGGCAGGCAGAGAGAGAGGGGGAAGCAGGCTCCCTGCTGAGCAGAGAGCCCGATGTGGGGCTCGATCCCAAAACCCTGGGATCATGACCTGAGCCGAAAGCAGAGGCCTTAACCCACTGAGCCACCCAGGCGCCCCTAGCCAATGCTATTTCGTTCACAGTAGGCATCGCCTTTTGCTTTCTCGTGATGTTTCTATCTTCAAGTAACTAGAATGTGCAGCACATAATAGTCACTCAATAGCAATTAATCCAATGAGGAATGAATCATCAGTATACTGGCCATATTTTGTGTATCAATGATGAGGACAAGGACATAGGGTATAACCAAACATTTTTATGCTGCTTGCCGAGACAGGCTTCTAGAGTTTGTTGTTAGGATGCTGAGATATTGAAATTTTTAAGGCATTGGGATGATTTATGAGACTTAGATAAAATCTTTTAAAATGAACTATTCATGAAAATCCACAATATATAATTTCCAGTAACAAAGTCACTGCCTTATGAAGTTCCAATTCTCCCATTGGAGGGGGAGAAAGTCACCTGTAACATGTGCATGCGCACACGTGTGCACACACGTAATTTATGCCAAATGCCAAGCGAGGACCCCGGAAGTGAAATGCCAAGGGAGCTTAAGGAGCTGAGGAATCCTAAAGGTAGATGCATTGAAAATTGATCTTGAAGGATGGGAAGGGGTAGGAAAGCTTTTGGATCAGATTTGTGTTTCTTAAAGGTGCATTTGGGGGTAAACCCACTGAAGATTTACATATATGTCAGATTCTTCTAAAGTGTCAATTCTCCTCTAACTTTGAGATATTTGAGGAAACCAAGAAGGCTTTGCCCTCACTGGGGCACGATTTCAAAACAAAAAGCAGATAACTTGTTAAATAGGACCCCCACTAGTCCCACGGAGCTCTTAGGACTTCTTAAGAGCCCTCATTCCCCAAGCAAGGCATAGCTTCACAATTCTGAGACCAAGATTCATTAGCATCATATGTGCTACGTCTATAATTACAATTAGTACTTAAGTAGCAAGATCTTCCCATGGAGGCTAAGAATGACCAAAAAGAAGAAGAAAGATAAAATAGTTCCAAAATCTTCTTTTTGGTCATTGTTAGCCTCCGTGGAGGGCGATGGGTGGAGAGGGCAAGGGGGTGATTTCCCCCCCGGAACAGTGGTTGAGAAACACAGAAGAGTCTGGTGCATCATGATGGGAGAAACGGTGAATTGTCAACAAACATTTCCTACACCTGATAGCTCTGGTCTGGCGAGCTGCACATTTAATAAAGAAGCAGCTGCCACTGCTGGACGATTAATCAATACTGGTAAGCTGACATCCAAAGAACTGATGAACTGAAGCTTTTCTCTGCCCTCCCCCCAACCAGCCCGCATTTACAAATAAAGTGCTCACTATTTGACTAAAGCCTGTCGACATGACCGGAAAATATCAGAGTCCTATTTAAATGACATCTGCAGAGAATGAGATTTTCTTCTGGCCACTGCTCCTTATCGCTAATAATAACATCAGATTAGTGGATTTAGGCCAGTGGAGGAGCAATGCCTTTTCTGATCCCTTCTTAAAGGAGCCCTTTCCATCTGTCTTGAGAAGCCAGCCCCCCACTTCTATGGCCAATGAGCAAGTCCTTGATGGCACTTCATTGATATCATGTAGGCTGTCTTGCTAAAGATGTGATCAGGTCTGTTGAGCCTGGGAAGATCAAAAACACTTGCAATGTGTTGCAAGGTGCAGACTCCTCTGTTCAGCCTCCAACAAATGTACACGAGCAGCAGAGATTCAAACCAGAAAAAAAAAATTAACTCAGTCCCACTGATAGAGTTTTCCAAATGACCTTTATTCATCCATGAAGATTCACCTGTCATCATTTTAACTCATCAGCTACCATGATGTTTCACATCATAGAGAAGGCTAAAGTCATGAAGGTTGGTTGCTTGTGGGAGGGGGAAGGAACACCCACGGCCAAACATGTCTATGGCACACGTGGATGATTATACTGGAAGATGCCTGCGTTATTATTTGGACATGAATTGTGCAAGTTTGAAGGGTGCACACAGTTTCAAATCTAAATGCCAGGTCTCCCAAGAACAAATTGAAGTATTTCTAAAGCTCCATCGTAAATAACTACATTTAATTTCCTTTTTCAGCCTTTGGCACTTTAAAAGCCCTTTTATAATTCGTACCTATGCTACTTAAGTTAATAACTGACATTTCCTCTTCATAATGCATAATGTGAGCCTGAGTACCGCTGTGAACCTGAGATAAGCCGGGAGACCAGTACACTCCATAGGAAGCCAATGTTTCCAGATCATACTGATTGCCTATCTCTTGTGCCTATTTTGTTTTTCAATAAAATCTTGCTTATTCTTAACCCTGACCAAAATGGGCTTCTGAGGGGAGAGAGCCCCATGCCAAGCTGAACCACATGGAGCCAAATGGTTTGACTTGCTCAAGCAATATGGCTTGAATTGAATGCTTATCAAGGTTAAAGTGAGACTGTTCTTTTCAAAACCAGCACTTACCGACACTTGAAGGCAAAACTCTGGGTCTAGTGTCCAACTGTTTTACCTTTGGATCTTTTCAAAGCATTGCACTGTTAACAAAGTTACATTAAAAACACAATATAAGCAATGGAAGGATGCATTTATGGAAGGGATGCACTCAATTGTCAATTCATGCATGTCATAAAGTCAGTAATGTATCCTGCACGTGACACAATTTATCTTCATTGTGCAGGGTCACAATAAGTACAGGACTACATTTCCTTCAGGAAGCCCACAGATGCTAAACGGGGCATCCTCAATTTGAAACAAACCTGGGCCAATTTGGATGAATGTCTTCACCAATCAACAGCCATTCAAGTTCTTTGTGATTCCTCCACAGTTAAAATAGAAAAAAACAAACAAACAGAAAACCGCTCTTGAAAAAAGCCCTAAATTTTTTAACCAAAAGGAGGGAGAGAGAGGTAATATGAAATGAAATAGATCTGCTCACTAGGTATAATTCAAATATAGTGATTTTTACTAAAAAAAAAAAAAAGGAAGATCAATTGGTCAAAATAAAGCTTATGTGGTATCTCTTTACAGTTAGCAAGAAGGAAATAGTTCTGTACAGTAAATGCAAACAGCACACTGTGAGGCACCCTGGCCAGACGGATGTTTGTCAACCATGAGGTGTTAAACTCCACTCTTAGTTGCTTAGACACTGTTGGTACAGTTGGTGGCATTTCTGTTCTTATTTTGCTTTCCTTTTGCATGACCCTGCCCTAACCCCATTATTGTTCCTAAATGAAGAAATAAGTCAGTCTGGGGTTGGGGGTGAACTCACCTTTCCCACACCATGGAGTGCACAGGTGAGGAACACAGAGAAGCTAATGCCACAGACTCAAGAGATCAGTACCTTCTACCTTGCCGGCTGGCCCCGGGCACAGGAAGGATACTGGTCATTTTGCTTGCTCTTCTTTGTGTGTGATCTTTATCGTTCCTCTTTCCTTTGGAAGAAAGGGAAGGGAACCATGTCCTAGGAAGAGCCTGAATTATCCTAAGTGGTTGTGCCTTCCCACTGTTTGGTCTGGAGCTGGAAGCGATGGAAGAGATCACTGCTGAAATCCAACAGATGTATTTTGTTCTTAGACTTTGTAAGTTGCCCGACTATTCTTTGTTGATTTCATTCAAAAAATGTTTGGTACCATGAATGCAAGAACTTTCCAATCTGATAAAAAAAATTACTAGACGTATGAGCATTTGGAGGTTCCATTGTACCCACCCAAACCACCAAATGTGGGCATTCTCCAAAGTGTAAACAATAAATTTAAAATAAGCTCCAACACCCATGGATGACATGAGAACAGTATGATTGATTATTTAACCTTCTGAAGCACTTATTAATGTTGTCCCTATTAATAGATGAAACCTTTATACTGTAGTGAACCATTTCCTATGATCAAAGTCATTTTTCCTCAATTTATTTCTGCGTAAAACAGAGAGAGTTTCCGATTAGCAGTAAGGTGCCGGCGGGATATGTGGTTATCTGAAGGTAATCACAGCCCTGTGGGAGCAGAGGTACTCAACTGTACCTTTTGCTTTGTGACTCCTCAGGGGGGTGATTATCTCATGATAATCATATCCCCCCACCCCATTGTGCCTTATTGCTTAATTAGCTACTGCATGAAATGTAGTTCTGTTTGCATCAACTTTATGTCTACTATAATTGCCCTGAGTTGCAGTTCCAAGATGAAAAAAGTGGATCAAATAACTACATATATTTTGTTTGATTAATCATGAAAAAATCATTAAGGGATTAAAGTGAAACCATTTTACTCCTGCTGATCATGTTCAGCAATTTGAAATTATTTTATGATCCTGATCAATGTAATTAATGAGAATGGCTGTTAATTAGTTACACTAGCAGGTGGGCCATGAAAAATGTATTCACTTAATAATACCATAGAACAACATGCCATTAAGGGCTCCTGTGTGGATTTTACCTGGTGCACAGAAAGAAAGTCCCTGGACAGCCCACCGTGCTCTTTGAGATTACTGCAATCCCTTCTTCGCCCACCTTTGATCCCCACCCCCTTCTAGGGCCTTTCTTAAGGCAACTCAAAAAAACAGCAGGGCTGGAGATTTTAAATGCCATTAAGTACTTTCCAGTTTAAAAGCTCTCCTCTTTGTTGCAAAGCCGTACAAGCAGAGGGTCCTGGAAAACTCCAAGGCACGATCCATTTCAAATGAACTAACTGGAGCTGCATCCCAGGAAACACAGTAGTTTGGACAACCTCATCCTCTTCTGTCCCATCTGATATTGCTAGTCCTTTCTCTGCAGAGTCCAGCCACAGGAACCCCTTGGTCACTACCTGGTGACAGACAGGAAGTGTTGACACAGCACCTTTATGGAGTCATTCATTAAGAACAGTGAGAGTTTCACTCAGCATAATCTCTTCCAGTTTATCAGGGAGTTTTCATAGTGGCAAGATATATCACATTCCCTGAGGACTTAGTCAATATACACCACCACTGCCACATCTTTATTATGCAGAAAGACAAAAGGAGATGAAAATAGTAACAAATATTTCCCATATTCTCCTGGTTAAACGACTGAGTCGCGTCAATTATGTAAACATCTACAAATATCTGTTAATATGATTTTCCTGTGCGCTGAGGTCTTGGATTTCATTAAACCTTGCTAACTGGTATTTAGGATCTGTCCTAGTGTTCAGCATGTTGCTATTTAGCCTCATTCAGAGAGCTGAAATACTAAAGAGCGATGCTAATGGCAAAGTCAGGGACAGTGGTGATCCCTAGACAAGGAGATTGGAACATAGGAATCCCACTTTCTGCCCTTTTCAGAGGTCATCTCGAAAGTGCCCATAGTCTTTGTGTTAGGACCACCAGATTTGTAGGCAAGGAGAGAAGAGACCTGGCTCCGTGAAGGGGTCCTTGTGCTGTTTTCCTGGCCCCTTAGCTGGGCAGTCATGCCAGTGCACAATTGGCCATCACTGGTGGGGGCAGGCTTGTGTTCCTCTGGAGGGACAAAGCCCATTTCCTTGCTATTAGATTGCTTCTATTACTTTGTTCATTTTTTCTCTCAAGGTATTTATTATCCATTGTTGTGTTTGCAAAAAGGAGAAGATGCTTGGGGTTTTATCAGTTTTATATATGCCCACCATCTTAAAGAGTCCACTAGTTCCAAATGATTTGTTACAACAAACAGTGGTCTCCAGCTCTGCCCTTAACCCCCATCCCCTTCCCTCTCCTCAAGAGGCAACCAGTACTTTTCTTGAGTTCATCCTTTCCACACACAGCTCCATTTCTCTACATGACACAACTGTATGGCTATTTCTTGATTTTCCAATTTCAGATATTTACCATTTATGTCCCTCAGTGAAAGATGAGTGCTTCACCTTCTTTCTTTCCCCCAACACACCACGTACTGAAGTCCTTCCCATCCCTCCATCTTCCTGACATACCTTAGAAAAAGTTTGGTTACATCAAAAATTATTTTAAGATTTATATATTTTAGAGAGAGAGTACATGTATGCACATGAGCAGGGGGAGGGGTAGAGAGAATCCTAAGCAGACTCTCCACTGAACACAGAGCCTGATGTGGCCTCGATCTCACAATCCATGAGATCATGACGTGAGCTGAAACCAAGAGTCAGATGCTTAACCAACTGAGCCACCCAGGTGTCCCCTCAAAATTTATTTTAACATTCTTATGATTACATATGCTATTCAACACTAAGCCATCTAGTAAACTCTTATTTTTCTTTCCTGCACAATGCTCTGGAGCTAATCCTCATCTTTCATTTTTCTATGTACTTAACACTAATGCCAACCCAAACTCCCTACCACTTGTGGAAATACCATCACTTGATCTTCGATAAATTTGATAATTTTCATTCAGAGCTTCCTGACCTCCTCCAACCTAGACTGGTCCCCTCTATGCCTGGGATTCATTTCACCACCATCCTGCAGCAGCCTGCCCTTCCTTGTCTCCTATGTTGGTGCTCCTGTGTTCCCTTCCTGTATGGATGCCATCCTCTTTCTTGATATATTCCTTACTTCGCTGAACAAACAAATCCTCCAGTAGCTTACTGGAGGCAAATTTTTTCAAGATCTTGAATGTCTGAAACTGTCTTCATTCTACCCTCCCACTTGACCAATAATGTGGCTAGGTAGAAACCTTAGGGAGGAAGTAATTTTCCTTGAAAATTTTCTTCTAGCTACCAATGTTGCTATGAATTTCATACCCATTCTTATTTCTGTCGCTTTGTATGATACCTGCTTGTTCATCCCTCTCTCTCTCTCTTCCTCTCCTCCCCTCCTCTCTTCCAGCTTTCTGTTTGAAAACCTTGTGGACATTTCTCTTCACCTCCTTTTTTTTTCTGGAATATCACAACAAATCCTGGTGGCTAGCACTGTGGGAAGCAGCCTGGCAGTCCCTAATTTGGTTGGTGGTGCATGCATATTTACTTAATGTCCCCATTTCCAGGCAAGTAAGCCAGGACAACCTTTTGTTTTACACTCTCAGAAAATAAACCTCCCATGTTCTGCAGAGGTTGGAGAATGGAAGAGTAAGGGAGGAGAGTGAGGGGTCTAACATCTTCTTACACAGTTCTCAACCAATCCTCTATATTTCAGACTCTATTTGCTCCCACTTCCAGGGATATCTGGCACCACCAATACCTGGGCTTCCTGAGGGTTCTGTGACATGACCTGGATGGATTCTCAGCTTTTCCAACTGCCTGCTTAGGGCTTCTATTTTAGATCTGCTAAATCAGTTACTATGTCTTCGAATGTTTTCTTCCCAAATTCGATTTCCACCCCCGTTCCCCCCGCCAATGTCCTTGGGAGTTTATCCCTTTAAATAGTCGGGGCACCTGGGTGGTTCAGTGGGTTAAGGCCTCTGCTTTCGGCTCGGGTCATGGTCCCAGGGTCCTGGGTTCAAGCCCCACATTGGGCCCTCTGCTCCTCGGAGAGCCTGCTTCCTCCTCTCTCTCCCTGCCTGCCTCTCTTGCCTACTTGTGACCTCTGTCTGTCAAATAAATAAATAAAATCTTAAAAAAAAATTTTAAAAGTCCCTTCACTATAGTTTTGGTACAGCTTTGGAAGAGAGTGAAATTGGATGTGTGTGATCAATCCAGCACTGAAAAAAGTCAAAGCAGTTAATTCACATAGACTATTACATCTCTCTTTTTTTAAAACACCAATTCTGTTCCTGATGATACATAGTTAGCTCAGTACACTGAGAAAGAACCTGAAATTTAGCAGATATAAACATAAGGTAAAAAGAGGTCCTGAGGAAGGTGTCCCAGATGTATTTCTGAATCGATTCCAGACCTCAGTAAAGCCTGGCTGGCTCAGCATAAGCAGTTCCAAAGGGCCAATGTCTCATAAACTGAAATTCCCTGCCCAGTCTTCTTATGACTATGACCACTATTAATAAACAACCTCCACGTGCATATCCACATGCAGTTTAAAGACTGTTCAATCATACAAAAACTCTGCAAAGAAACTATCATGAACTTGGTGATCCATACTTTTTAGAATGATGGTGAAAAGTGAAAACTCTGGAGTCAATGTCACCTGAGTTTAGAGTCTTGGTTCTGCATTTTGTATTTGTATGACCCTGGACAAATGATCCCAACTCCCTGAGCCTCAGTGTCTGCATCTGAATAATGGAGGTAACTACAGTATTCCAATGTTCTGAAGTGTTTGTGAAGATTCAATAAGACCCCACGTGTAATGCAGCAGACACCTGGCTGGTACACAGGAAACTGACAGATGGTACCCATTTGAGGCAGACCCTCATGCTTCTTCCACCACACATGTGGTTTTCCTCCCTGGGAAGCTGTGAAAACAGACCCACACCAGGATACTCCCTGGAGGTTTGGACATAACTGTTAGGGATGGGTTCTGGACCTGAACATGTCTTCCAAGCTCTCTAGGCGAGTCTGATGCTAAGCCAGAGTTGCAAATCTATGCTCTTTACCAAACTTCTTATTTAGGTCCCAGGGGGCCTTCAACTCTGTGTTTTATGTACCACCAGGTCCTTATTCACACCCAGGTTCTAGACCATTTGTCATTACAGAGAAATGTAATCATGAGACACTATTTATACAATGGGTTAAACAAATATAAAGATTGTTCCCCACCCACCCACTGTTTGAACACCCTAGGGCCTTATTGGTCTAGAGAATGAAAAGCTGGTCAGAAATGACTAGAAATGAGCATGTCAAGTTCTGGCTACAGTCTCCCCTGAGTTCCCCTGAATATGTGGGGAGCTCATTCTAGACAGTCGGCCTGCACTGCCCTCCAGGGTCTCTAGAATGCTCTATTTCAAACATCATTAGGGCACCCTGAGGTTCTGAATGAAATTATTTTAAAGCCAAGCTTCTGGTTTTCTAACCCAGAAAGAATATGAACGGAGGCTGGACCCAGGGACAAAAAGAGAAATGCCATGTGGCTGTACTTTCAGGTGAATGGCAGGGCGGGAGGAGGCCAGACACAAGACTGCCATCAGGAACAGGTCACCCTGCCTGAGCTTCGATGGATGCACGTGGCACTGATGAGACCAAGGTCACAGAGCTGATGCTGCCCAAGGCACCTCTCCACACTCTATCCAGAGACCACTGACCAGTAGCCCCTAACCCCGTGCAGCTGGCTCCAGAGTGTGGGTGGGGTATGGATCTGCTTGGGAAGCCTGAGCCCCATCACAGGCAGAGTGCTCCACCAGCCAGGTCAGCCAGGAGCGGTTTCAGAATTGCCAAACCTCATGGAGCGTCTTTACCTTCAGCCATGAAGGAAGTTGTCATCACACATTCAGGAAAACTTTGTAAAGATACAGCTGGAATGAGATGCTCCCTAAGAACAAGTGTTTACCTGCATTTCTTTTTTTTATTTTAAGATTTTATTTATTTATTTATTTGACAGACAGAGATCACAAGTCGGCAGAGAGGCAGGCAGAGAGCGAGGGGGAAGTAGGTTCCCTGCTGAGCAGACAGCCGGATGCTGCGTCGATCCCAAGACCCTGAGACCATGACCTGAGCCAAAGTCAGACGCTTAGCCCTCTGAGCCACCCAGGCTCCCCTACCTGCATTTTTTAAAGTGCATTTAGAAAAACATATTCTCTATTCAGCAGGCCACAGTTTAATCTTTCTTCCCGTAGCCCCGGGAATAATGAACTCATCTATTGGACAAGAAATCAAAATGAAACTCCTTCCATCACGACCCAAAATTCATTTGCACAGCCCATACCTAGTGCCAACAGATTCAGATGCTTCTCAGCTGCTTGTCTTAGAACACAATCCACTGGTCACAGAACTCCATGCTCTAGGCAGTGTGTACCAGCACCTTCAGAGAAAAGACAACTGGCAGCATCAGGCTCCTGAGCACATTTTCATAATCAGCCCGATCGTGGGTGCATGGCAGCTGCTCGATTGATGGTGTTAGACAGGGAATAAAGAGAGATGCCAGGAGTGCCCTCAGATCTGACATAACGAGGCAAACATCAGTCATTTGGCTAAAAGGCTCATAAAAGCTCCATGAGCTTTGACACAGGAGCCTGTCTTAGGCAAAGCTAATGAGGAAATGTGGTGGTAAGCATTTTCCTGAGACAGGAACAAGTTGTGGGTGAGCTGCTTTTTTTCATGAAAAAAAGAATTCCCGTTGAAAATGGTGTGTAGCTTTACTCTGAACAGAAAGGAGAGGTCTGTGTTTTGAAACAATTGTCTGAATGAAAAGATGGTTTTTTCAAAAGTGTTCCAGTTCATTTGCCAAATGCTCAAGAGCACGTAAAATTAGTACTTGAAAGTGGTCACTTCTAGGGAAGCAACATAACACAGAATCTAACCTCAGGCTTCTCAGCAAAGGAAGTTTCTTCGCTAATGATCGAGGATAGAAGCCATCAAAGAAGGGACACAGATAATAATATACAATGCACAAAAATAATCACTCTTTGGTATTTAAAGCACTTGTTCTGTATTTTGTTTGATCCTTAGTGACAGAAGCAAGGTAGGCATGATAGCCAGCTCGATCCCAGAGAGAGAGAGACACTGAAGTTCTCACAGGTGAACTAACCTAGCCATAACCTAGCTCAAATCCAGAGCTCTGGAACTCTCTGCCCTAGCATGGAGCCAGCAGACCAACTTGCAGACAAACTTCCACACATATTGAGCATTCTTTTGATTCCAGGACTGCCTGAGAACTTTGCCATCAGCTGATTATGATGACCTATGTGTCCCCTACTCCCTGTGGCTCTTGTCTGCGGATGGACCTTATGTCTGATATTATCTTGTGATGATGCACCCAGCAACCACAGAAAAGTAAGAATGAGAAGCTCAAGAGGAAGAAAAACCAGACCTAACATATTTTTGAATAAGGACTGCCAATGTTTCAATATGCACACAAGCTCATCACTTATACGGGTGTGTCTGGGATACCCAGGTGGCAGCAAGAGTAAGTCAGAGGGAAACAAAAACAACCATCTCATGGTTTTAAGGGAAACTGGAAACAGGGTGACACAGTGAAATGCACCCCAGCCTGCCCCCACTGCTTGAATATGTACAAGTGTTTTCTGAATGAAAAAATCACAAGAGGAGACATATGGCTTCTGGGCTTATGCTCCAATCATTTGGCACATATGGCTTTTCCCCTGCCTTCCTTTACCCGGCTATGAGATCATAATGAAAAGTAACCATTTTACTGAATCTTGGGTGTAGGAAACATTTCCTAAAGAAAAGAAATACAACACATGTGGAAACCTTTCATTTTCGATATTGAGCTCCACTCCACCTTGCCTTCATGACTCTCTGGTTCTTCTAGAAGGATGCCACTGAGAACATTCCCACACTCTGACACCCTGGGACCACGAATGAGGCAACACTGTGTTTACTCCCACTTCCTAGCAGAGAATCTGGGGAGGCGGGAATGCATTCCCTAGAGAATTGCCAATGTGTCAGGAGCTCTAGAGATGAAAGAAAGAAAAGAAAAAAAGAAGGTAGAGAGGGAGCGAGAGAGAGAAAGGTCTAAAAACATGCAGAGCGTGGCTATGAGAAGAGCTCTTAGTGGACCACCAGAAGCAAGCCTGGGGTATATGGCCACTCACCGGGCAGGGAAAGTTGGTAGAGAGCACACAGATATGGTAACAGGGGTGTGCCTGTCTAGGGCCCCTTGAGCAATATGATCTTTACACAAAAGGGAAGAGCTAATTACATATTGATGGATTTGCTTCTTTCTTTTTCCTAACAGCCAATGGCTGCCTTTGCTCCTCAGGCAGCCAGAAAATCCAAGAAGAGTTCTGTATTCACGCTACTGGCTCTGCTGTCTATGGAAGGTAGTATAATTTCATGTCTATCCAACTGTGTGTTTTCTTTTCTTTTCTTTTCTTTTTAGATTTTATTTATTTATTTGACAGAGGGAGATCACAAGTAGGCAGAGAAGCAGGCAGAGAGAGAGGAGGAAGCAGGGTCCCCGCCGAGCAGAGAGCCCGATGTGGGGCTTGATCCCAGAACTCCGGGACCATGACCTGAGCCGAAGGCAGAGGCTTAACCCACTGAGCCACCCAGGTGCCCCTCAACTGTGTGTTTTCTGGTAATGATTAGCAGATGCCTTTACTAAAACACTCGTGTTCTGGAAAGGTCTTGACATGGAGAGCTACTCTGTGATCAGTTTTGGTGCCTAATCCATTGAACAAGAGGGCTGTAGTCTGGCTGAAAGATAGCATTTTTACACTTTAACTGATTTCCATTTCTAGGTGGGTTTCCCCCATAATACAGCCTCACAGCTGTTGACTTTCCGCGATGTATTTGGGGTAACAAGATCGCTCTTCAGTATAATACATCAGGCTGGTGGAAGAGTGCCTAGTTTGCAAGGAGAGGGCAAAATTTTCCTGAAAGGGAAATGCACACCCAAGAGCCACTCAGGCGACATACACCGAGAGCCCGCATGTGGTGGGGTGTACACAGCAGGTGGTTAGAACTGTATTGCAAAACTCAGACCACACCAGCAGGCAAAGAAATACGTTCTCCTTTTCTGGATGTCACCAGACAGGGTGATTTCCAGGCAGGCGCTACAGTATTTTCCCGAAACAGTCTCCCTGGCTTCACATCAATGCAGTGAAATGCCTCTCACTGCCTCTGTGTCTCCCCTGGTATGCTGGAAGAGGAAAGTTCTCGAAGTCTGTCAAGTTGATTGTCTTGTTACCACACTGAGAGACCCACCGGACTAGGTGTGACCTGGGCAATTTTCCAACTCCCCTTCTGGGAGTGCCAACCTTGCTCGGTTTTCCACTGGCTACAGATGGCATGGTCTCTCTCTCTTTCAGTTAACACCCTACAGTGGCTCCTCTGATCTCCGTGGCATGTGTGTCGTTGTGGCCAGACAAACTCTGATGACAGACAGACCACAGGTGCCTAGGACTCACTTTAATCTAGCCTCATCTCCTATCAGCTCTCTCCAACACTCCAAAGCAAGATGATTATAGTGAAGAAAGTGACAGCAGCGTGCTGGGGACCAAACACACCCACTTTGGCCCAGGGGAGCTACTGTAAATTGCATAATGCTTTGGTATTTCCACCTTGACTTTAAGCAGAACTTTCCATGCTGGAAAGAAAGTGTACTGATCAGTTTACACTTGGATTTTGATTTTTTTTTTTAATGAGAATTGGAAATGATCAGTCTAGAGGAAAAATTGCATTAATTTCTGCGACTTGAATCGCTGACCAGCCCCAATGACTCAGTGCATTCTTTATTAGAATCCAGAAGTCATAGGTCAACCCCTCTCTGAGCTACAGAAATAGTTTGCCTCTAGTTTGATCTTGGGGTACAAAGTGGCAAATTCAAAAGTCAGGAGGGCTCACTAAGGGGGGACCTGATGAGGTGACAACAGTGAAAACTGCATAGCCTGGGGCACATCTATGACCTCTGCCCACTTCATGAATGAAACCCTTAAAGCACCAGCACTTGATCAAACCATTGCGAACACCTAAATCCAACGGGAGATCGAAGAGAGGAAGAACAGCAATTCTGGAAACAGGAAATCGACCACTTTCTGGAAGGTAGGACCGGCGGAGAAGTGAATCGAAAGCGACGGGAGGATAGACCGGGGGGAGGGGCCGGCTCCCGGCCAGCGGCGGAGCCACGGAGCACTAAATCGGGACTTTTAAAAGTCTGCTCCACGGAGGGACATCGCTCCAGAGGCTACACCGGGGTGAAGCCCACGCGGGGTCAGCGTGGCCCCAGGTCCCGCAGGGTCACAGAAGGAGCGGGGGTGTCTGAGTGTCGCAGAGCTCGCAGGTATCGGAGCGGGAAGCTGGCTACAGAGACAGAGCCGAGGAGTGAGCTCTCAGCTCGGGGTTACCTTGAACCGGTCCCAGGATGGGGGAGCTCGGAGCGCGACCAGAGGCGAGGAATATGGGAGTAGCCGGGACTTTTCTCTGAGGAGTGGAGCCCCGAATCTCGGCTCTTCCGGACCGGAGACTAGGAGGCCGCCATCTTCATTCCCATCCTCCGGCCTCTACGGAAAGCGCTCAGGGAACAAAAGCTCCCGAAAGCGAACCCGAGCGGATTACTCAGCCCAGCCCCTGGTAAGGGCGGTGCAGCTCTGCCTCGGGCAAAGACACTTGAGAATCACTACAACAGGCCCGTCCCCCAGAAGAGCAAAAGAAATCCAACCAAGTTCACTTAACAAGGAGAGCAGCGGAACTCCAGAGGAGGAGAAAGCAATGCGCGGAATTCATGGCTTTCTCCTCATGACTCTTTAGTCTTGCAGTTAATTCAAGTTTTTCTTTAAAGGGCATTTTCCTAGGGTCTTTGCCACCCTTTTAGTATTTTATTTGCTCCTTCATATAATCTTATCTGGAGAAAATGACAAGGCGGAAAAACTCACCACAAAAAAAAGAACAAGAGACAGTACCAAAGGCTAGGGACCTAATCAATACAGACATTGGGAATAT
>PISX010009804.1:0-73560 GCA_004024625.1 Mellivora capensis | reverse complement strand
TTGCAATGTTCTGAGGGCAAAGGCTTATTTCCAGCTGCAGAAATCAGGGGCTGCTTCAGGAAGAAGGTGGCCACTAATTTAAAAGGTCCATTTAGGAGAAGTTAGTATTGATTGAAGTTTTGAGGGCAATTTGACTATCAAATTTTAAATGTATATATCCTACTGTATGATTCCATAGAGCTCCATAACAATGCTACTCGTAGGAATTATTATATAGAAGTACTCACATAAGAACAAAAATTCATATTTATAAGTAGTGAATGATGATACATCACCCTACTAGAATTTTGTGTAGACAGGAAGAAAAATGAAATATCTCTATGTGAAAATACATCCATTATATATTCCAAATGAAAAATCAAGACACTGCATATTTTGTGCATACCGTTTTATATAAAACAGTTAATAGCTTATAATACAAAATATAGACTAAAATCCATAGAGACTTAGAATATAAATTAAGCCGCTAGCTGCGTTTATCTCAGGGAAGTGGGAAACTGGGAAACATCTCATGCTCTACATTACATTTTTCTGTAATACTCATTTAAAAAATAATCACATTAGGGCACCTGGGTGGCGCAGTGGGTTAAGCCTCTGCCTTCGGCTCAGGTCATGATCCCAAGGTCCTGGGATCGAGCCCTGCATCGGGCTCTCTGCTCGGCGGGGAGCCTGGTTCTCTCTCTCTCTCTCTCTCTGTCTGCCTCTCTGCCTGCTTGTGACCTCCCTCTCTGTCAAGTTAAAAAAAAATCACATTATCTTTATAGTTAGAAAATAATGATAAAGACCCTTTTTTAAAAAATATATTTTTATTTATTTATTTGACAGACAAAGATCACAAGTAGGCAGAGAGACAGGCAGGGAGAGAGGAGGAAGCAGGCTCCCTGCCAAGCAGAGAGCCCGATGTAGGGATCGATCCCAGGACCCTGGGACCATGACCTGAGCTGAAGGCAGAGGCTTTAACCCACTGAGCCACCCAGGTGCCCCGATAAAGACCCTTTTTAAAGTACAGTTTGAGAAAGCCTCACACGTAAAGGAAATGCATAGTTTTTCTTTTTTCTTTTTTTTTTAAGATTTTATTTATTTATTTGACACAGAGAGAGAGATCACAAGTAGGCAGAAAGGCAGGCAGAGAGAGAGGATAAAGCAGGCTCCCCACCGAGCAGAGAGCCCGATGTAGGGCTCGATCCCAGGACCCCGGGATCATGACCTAAGCCGAAGGCAGCAGCTTAACTCACTGAGCCACCCAAGCGCCCCTAGTTTTTCTTTCTCTTTTTCTACTTCCTTTATTCCTCACCTCCCCTTCTAGAGCCCCCATTTCCGCCTAACCTACTTTCTCTCTTGGACCCTCTCTGTCCCTCCAGCCCTCTCAAGCCCCCAGTGGAGAGCCCATCTGCCTTCAGCTGATGCCTGAGCTTGCTTCTCCATCAGGAAATGATGGAGCTTTTGTACCTTCAGACCACTGAGGCTTCCAGTATTTTCTCCAGCCCAGTGGGCAACAGGCCATTTTATGGGTGAATAGGAGGGAAATAGTCTGGCATACATCTACTTTGTGGTCTGTGCCACTATTTTTTTGCTTATCTGTTCAAAATAATTAAATTATATTAAATAATCTCTAAGGATCTTTCCCAAGATGGTATTTTATGATCACTTAAAATATATTTACCTTCTACTTTAGGGTTTCCTGACTTTGTGCCACTCTTACCTGCTGGAGGAGAGAAATTTTATCACATTTCTTTAAAATGTGCTGACAATGAGGCAGCATTGGAGATAAAAAAAAAAAAAAGTGCCAAGTCTTGGCTTTGCCACTGCTTTATTTTGTGGCCTTGGGCCATTCCCTTTCTTTCCTTGGGTCTCAGTTTTCTAAGCTTAACAGTGGGTGTGTCTGTCAGCATTCTCTTCATTATAAGGAAATATTGGAGATGAATGTGGATATTGACCTGACTTTTCTCCCAAGGGCATGATAAGAATCAAATGGGTAAACAGATGTGCAGGTGCTTTTAGAGTTGTAGAGCAGGGTTTCTCAACCTAGCCACTACTGGCATTTTGGGCCAGATAATTCTTTGTAGGAGGGTGTCCTATGTGTTACAGGATGTTCAGCAGTATCCTTAGCCCAACTTACTAGAAGCTAGCAATCTCTCCTCCCCAATTGTGACAATTAAAACTGTTTCCAGCTGTTGTCACATGTCCCCTGGGAGGCAAATCAACCATGGTTTGAGATCCACTGACATAGAGTCATATATTGACATCAACCACTGGTAGTTATCTAACCACTTGGAGAAGGAGCAAACAAAAAGGAGAAGAAGTCACATAAGTGGAATTCCAGAGAGTGCCAGAGATGTCTCCAGTGAGGAACAGAAGATAATAGACGAGTGAAAATAGTGCCAAATACAGCATCATTTCTGGGCAGTCATATTTCCTGTGGGAACAATCTGTACCCTAAAGAAGGATGGAGAGATCAATCTTATTGAGGAACCCTTCTACCATGGCATGGGAAAGTAGGGGTTTGTAGATCTTGCCAACTTCTAGTTATAGATAGTGATAGAAGGGGGATCTGAACGAAAAATGAAGGATATCGTTTCTTCACAAGGTCAGAGATGTGCAGATTTTTGTGGATAGTGAAGCATTTAGCCACATTTCCCATTCAAGTGCTACACTGCTCCGTGTAATATTCTTAATTCTGCAGCTATTTGACCTTGAACAACTTAATTTATCTTCTCTGAGGGTTTGTTTCCTCCTTTCTTCTTTGGCTCCAGAAGAATGTTCAATTTGTCCGGTCTCTGACTACCATAATAACAGTTGTGAATAAGACTAATCATTATACTGCACGGGGTTCACTGCAGTTTAAATGCAGTGCCTCACTTAGGCACATGGTAATGCTGTACACCTCGTTATCATCCCATTTTGTAGATGACAAAACTGAAGATGAAGAGAACTTTAAACCCCATTCTTCCTGTCTCCAGAGCTCACACTTTTGCCTACACTTGCTTCACAACAAAGAACTCAACACACATCATAATATTCTGGGTCACTGTTGCTCATTTCAGTCTCATCTTCTAGACTGTAAACAACCTGAAACAACTTGTGTGCATTCTGAACAATCCCTGCACCTACTCCTGGACTCCAAGGCCTATGTCATTGACACTGTACTATTCTCAGGCCACTGTACCTCCATCTTTTTTTTTTTTTAAAGGGAATTTTGTTTTTGTTTTTGTTTTTATTTTTTTAAAGATTTTTTTATTTGAGAGGGAGAGTGAGAGAGAGCATTAGGGAGGAGAAGGTCAGAGGGAGAAGCAGACTTCCCGTGGGGCTAGGAGCCAGATTCAGGACTCAATCCTGGGACTCTGGGATCACGACCTGAGCTGAAGGCAGTGGCCCAACGAAATGAGCCACCCAGGTGCCCCTATACCTCCATCTTTTTTTTTTAATTTTTTATTTTTTAATAAACATATATTGTATTTTTATCCCCAGGGGTACATGTCTGTAAATCACCAGGTTTACACACTTCACAGCACTAACCATAGCACATACCCTCCCCAATGTTCATTACCCCACTCCCCTCTCCCGAGCCCCCTCCCCCCAGCAACCCTCAGTTTGTTTTGTGAGATTAAGAGTCACTTATGCCTATACCTCCATCTTAAGGAATAGAGAGCTAATAGAAGAATTTTACACACCAGGACCCAACAGCGCGGCAGGAAGGCAGGAACCCAAATAAATCAGAACTTGTCAGTCTTCCCAGGCAGCAAGGGACTAAAACCTATTCCTAGGTTTATTAAGTAGGAATAAGTAGAAACAAAACTCATCTTTCCAGTGCCTTGGAGTTTGAAATAAAAAGGTACAGGAAGGACAATTTCTTGTATTTGCTCACACAGTGTGTGCGTAGCAAACCAGGGTTGAGACTGGGCTCTGGCTCCCAGTCCAGTTTTAGTGGGATGCTGTGCAGGTTGATGGACCAGCATGCGGCATCTGGAGACATGTTACCTGAACCAGGAACTGAGCTCAGAGTGAAGATACTGAGCTTCGGTGACTCTCCTTTTCCTTATCTGCAAATGGGAATCAGGGTGATTCCCACCCCAAAAGGTGGTTGTGAGGATTAAATGAGATAATGTACATCAAGTCCTTAGCATGTAGTAAGGACTCAACAAGTGGTAGCAATTATTTTTATTTTTAAGGATTTTAAAGGGATTTCTAGCTATGTGTTTTTGTGGCTTTTCTTAGAATGCAACATATGTCCACTTTTAAATTCTTTTTTTTTTTTAGATTTATTTATTTATTTGAGAGAGAGAGAGAAAGAGAGAGAGAGAATGAGCAGGGGACAGGGGGAGAGGGATAAGCACTGTCAAGCTCGATCTCACGACCCTGACATCACCACCTGTGTGGAAACCAAGAGTCAGACGCTTCACTGACCGGGTCACTGGACGCCCCTCTACTTTTGAATTCTACATGCAATCCATTTTCCTTTTTTTGGCATATAGTTCTTTGAGCTTTGAAAAATTCAAGACATTCTCAACTTTTTCCCTTTCTGGTCAACCCCTGTACCTTCTCCTAGACCTGGCAAAAATGGATGTTTTCTGCTCCTGTAATTTTGTCTTTTGCAGAATGCCATTTAAATGGAGTCATGTAGGATATAGTTTTTGAGACTGTCTTCTTTTTCCTAGCTTAATTTTTCCTAATTTTTCCTAGCTTAATTCATGGGATTCATCCATGGGGTGATACATGTCTATATGGATACATAGAGGGGTCAATATCTAGATTTAGATATATCTCAGCATTTCTTTCCTTTTTATTGCTGACGAGCATTACAATGTACGTGTAATACCACAGTTTGTTCATGAACTCACCAGCTGAAGGATATGTGTGTTGTTTGCAGTGTGTACAAAACAATTATGTATAGTGACACCGTAAACATTGGTGTACAAGGTTCTAGGTAAATAAAAGATGGCATTTCTTTTGGGCAAATACCTAGAAGTATGATTGCTGGGTCATATGACAAAAGTATGTTTATAAGATAATGTCAAACTGTTTTCCAAAGCAACTGTTAACATTTGAGGTTCCCATCTGTGATGTGGGAGGATTGCAGCTTCTCCACTTCCTCTCCAGTCTTTTTAGTTGTAGTCATTCAAATAGGTGTGTCATGTTATCTCATTGTGGTTGTAATGTGAATGTTTGTAATGGCTAATGTTCTTGAGCATCTTTTTGTGTGCTTTATTTCCATTAGTATGTCTTTGGTGGAGTTTCTTCTCAGATCTTTCATTCACTTTTTTAAATTGGGTAATCTGGTTACTTAGTTTTGAGTTTTGAGAATTCTTTATATATTCTAACATTCTGTCAGCTAGATGTTTTACTAATATTTATCCCGGTCACAGTTTATCCTTTCATTATCTGAAGAGTATCTTTTGTGAAGTAGAAGTTTTGAACTTTGGAGGTGCCTAGGTGGCTCAGTTGGTTGAATGTCTGACTCCTGGTTTCAGCTCAGGTCATGATCTCCTGGGTTGTGAGTTTCAGCCCCATGTGGGGCTCTGTGCTCAGTGTGGAGTCTGCTTAAGATTCTCTCCCTCTGCCTCTCTCCTCCTTTCCTACTCTCTCTCTCTCTCAAATAAGTAAATAAATCTTTTTAAAAACAAGTTTTGAATTTTGATGAAGTAAAAACTTTGATAAAGTCTAATTCCATTAATTTTTCTTATATAGATCACACTTTAGAAATGCCTAAGAAATATTCGGCTTATCTAAAATCACAGAGATTTTCTCCCTTTGTTTCCTTCTGGAAATTTTATAGTTTTAAGTCTAACATTTAGATCTGTGATTCATTTTGAGTAAACTTTTATATGAAAAGTATGGGTTGAGAGGTTTGTTTTGCACATGGATATCTACTTACTAAATTCATAATGCTAACTGCATGGAGACAGTTAAGGCCATTGCTGTGAATGGTCTCTCACTCCTCAGTATCTTAGGAATATTGATAACTTCTATTACATGATTATGATGGCAATTATGATTATTTGTCTGTCCAGCTATCATCCTTCCTCCACCAAATGAGTGAAAGCATGTAACAGTCACTGTACTAGGTAAAGAATAGTCAATGTTATTGACCATTATCCCAAACAACCCAGGCTCATTAAGAAGGTCAGTTATGGGGAGCACACATTTAGAGGGATGATGAGCAAGATGCAATGTCTATTGGTGAGTCTGAAGAGGAGTTAATTTCTCGGGTCTGAGAAGGGAGGAAACATGAAACCTAACAAAGTCAGTTTTCTTAATTTCATAGCTTACTTCAAGCTTCGAGACAAAATAATCAGGTTTTAATTGAGCCAAAAGCATCTCCAGAGACATTGAAAATGTCTTGTAAACAATTTTGCTAGTGGACCAACTGCCCAGAGGCAGAGAGAGTTCTAGGAAGAAATTGTTTACTCATCTCACTTTTTCTCTCTTATTAAGTGAAACATTGTCTCCTTCGTCTCTTTGAATATCTGTGAACAGAACTTTCCCACAGATAATTTAGAAAACCTACTTGAAATTTTCAGGCCTATATCACATCAATTTCTTAATTTGTATGAGATAGTAGAAAGCACATGGGGATGAATCTATGGTCCATCTCTCGGTAGGCAAAACATACGATGCGTGATTTTGTTTCTCTTTACCATGATCCTCTCATCTGTAAAAATAAAATGGTTTGCCAACCTTCCAGGGTTTACTTCCTAATAGGGTTTTCTTCATTGGACAGTGAAGGAATGAAGACGATGACTCTTTCTACAGTATCATACTGCAGATATGTTGGGATACTTCCCATGAAGTGAATTGACGCAAAAGCAGCACATAGGAAATAGGGTGAGTGATTTCTGTATGTTGGGCACTCTACTTGGTCTGGACATAGAATGATAAGTTCAAGACAAATATAATCCTTGCCCATATGGAGCTTGTGGTTTAATGGGGAGGGTGAGACTAAAGTAGGGAATCACAAATGTAAACTGTACAAATTACAAGCTGTATTACATCCTAAGAAGCTATATGATAAATTGACTGTGCTGAAATAAATCCCCAGATCCTCTGACATACACCTAATAAATGTTATGGGTTATCGCTTTTAAAATAATTCTGTGGTCTAGGGAAGAGGTCTTTCTCACTTAGAAGTGAAGAATGTTTTCATCTAGTTAAGAGTCGAAAAATAGGGGCGCCTGGGTGGCTCAGTGGGTTAAAGCCTCTGCCTTCGGCTCAGGTCATGATCCCAGGGTCTTGGGATAGAGCCCTGCATTGGGCTCTCTGTTCAGCAGGGAGCCTGCTTCCTCCTCTCTCTCTGCCTGCCTCTCTGCCTACTTGTGATCTTGTCTGTCAAATAAATAAATAAATAAACAATAAAAAAAAAGTCAGAAAATAAAGTAGCTTCAGTGAACTGTCTTTGATGGAAAGTCCATGCCATCTTGTTACCAAAAATAATAACCTAACATTGTTAGAGACCAAACATAATTTCTGCTTATATTTCTATATTAAGACTTAAAGAGAAGGAGTTAATTTGTGTTTAAAAAATTGCATGTTCTCTCTAGAATTGATTCTCAAGTAGTGGAGTCTTCTGATGACTCAGAATCACGAGGGTTGATCTTTTGCTCTGTAGGACTCATTCAGTGGGAAGGACTAATATGCCTCTTCTTTGAATGTCCCCTGTTAAAATTTTCTGACTTCTAACACCCACTTTTATGGTTTTTAAAAAAATTTTTCCCATTATTGTCACCTCTCAACCTTCCTGTTCTCAGTGTATTTGCTTTTAGTAACTCCTCTTTCCATTTCTTTTTTTAAGATTTTTATTTGTTTATTTGACAGACAGAGATCACAAGTAGGTAGAGAGAGGGGGGAAGCAGGCCCCCCACCAAACAGAGAGCCCAATGCAGGGCTCGATCCCAGGACCCTGGGATCACAACCTGAGCTGGGGGCAGAGGCTTCAACCCACTGAGCCACCCAGGTGCCCCTACCCCTTTCCATTTCTATTTCCAATCTGTTATGATTTGGGAAACAATGTAACCACATTCATTAGAATTGTTTGTGAAACAAGAACAGGCTCAGAAAAGTCCTCTTCTTTAGCACAGTGTAGCAGCGTTACACCTGAAGGATTTTGTATGTTTGGATGTCAGTTCTACAAAGAGTTTTAATAATTCAGGTCACCACAAAAGTATCTTTAAACAAATGAAGTGATTTATGTAAACCAGAGAGAATGGTAACCAATTAAAATCTGTTATATTTACCTAGCGCTTTTCACTTTTTAACATGCTATGTTTTGCCTTCTAGCCTAACTTCATCCTCACTAAATCAGGATGGGGAGAGATAAGGTGAATATTATAAAGAAACTCAGGTACAGAGATGTGAAGTGATTTATCTCAAGTTGCTTGGTGAATTGTTGACTATGTCCAGGACGTAGGTCTCTTGACTCTCGATCGAAGGTTTTAGAAGGGCAGGAAAAATAAAGAGAATAGGACTCAAGAAGCAGACATTTTATGTTAACCCCATACTGGTGAATTTTACTGGATGAAATCTCAAGTGTTTGGGGAACAAACCTAACATCATTTTGGGCAAATATGAGTTTCTAGACATGCTTGATTCACCCATAAATGCACAGTGCTGGCTCTTTGGCCCCTTGGATATTTTAAAATCTTATTTTCTCTGTTAGAGCAAATTCATCAAGTGACTACCATGTGGGGAAGTTGGTGAAATGTCAAAGACAGGATGAAGAATGTGTATGAAAGAGAGCTTCAAAATTAGGTTGCCATATCTGATAAAGAGAAAAACAACATGTCATAGTTTTGACATTAATTTTTTCCTTTCATTTATTTTTTATTTGTTCAACAAATACCTACTTGGTAGCAGATGCTATGCTATGCCATGAGGATCTAAAGACCAACAAAACAGGGCTTCTCCCTCAAGTTGCTCACACCTTAGGAAGAAGGGTGATAGGAATGTCCTCAAATTAGATAGTGGGGATTATACTCTGTAAATATACCAAAATTCATTAAATCGTATACTTAGAATGGGTGAATTTGATCATGTGTGAATTACATCTCAATAAATCTGCATAAAAAGAGCCAAATTGCAAACCAAAAAAAAGGACCCTTAACTGTAGAGAAGAAACTGGTGGTTATCGGAGGGGAGGTGGGGGTGGGTTAAATAGGTGATGGGGATTAAGGAGTGCGCTTGTTATCATGAGCACTAGGTGGTATAATGAAAATGCTGAAACACTATATTGCATACCTGAAACTAATATTACACTGTATATTAACTAACTGGAATTTAAATACATTTTCTTAAGAAAATAAAAAGAGCCAAACCAAAGCACAGAGTGATTCGTGCCCCCATAGACATAAATTCAGGGTGCTACGGGAACTCTTAAGAGGCACACTAATTCAAAGAGACAAAGGGCCTCTAGAAGAAGTGATATGTAAACAGAGACCTAGGAATGAAAAGGGGATACCTAGGCAAGGAGCAGGGAAAGATTGATCTGAGCAACAAAAAGATCATGCATAACCATCTGAGGGTAAGTAAGAGCATTCAGGGTCTATATACTGCAAGAGGCAGAGTGGCTTAGCTTTGCTAAAGCTCAATTTATGAGGGGGACTAATGAGAATTGAGGTTGGAAGGATGAACAGGAGTTAAGCATTATGATCCTCTACACCATGAAGAAGAATTTGGTATTTATTTATTTATTCAGATTTTATTTATCTATTTGAGAGAGAGAGAGAGAGAGAGAGAACATGAGAAGGGAGAAGGTCAGGGGGAGAAGCAGACTCCCCAAGGAGCAGGGAGCCTGATGCAAGACTTGATCCCAGGACTCCAGATCATGACCTGAGCCGAAGGCAGTTGATTAACCAACTGAGCCATCCATGCGCCCTTGGAATTTATTTTAAAGGCAATTTGGAGTCATAAAAGTTTCAAGGCATGGAAATGTCATGAATAAATGTGTGCTTTGGGAAATCAGTCTAGCTGTAGTGAGGACACTTGCTTAGGTGGAGAAAGTATAGAGGGAAGATCAGCAATGCAGATAATTTCATAAATTTGGTGAGTGGATTCGAACTAACTAGATGAATTTAAGAAAAGGTAGAATTAGAAAGACTTCATGACAAGTTAAATGTAGGATTGAGGAGGTTGAAGATGTTGAGGAAGATTCTAGTTTGTATTTGGGTGCCTATGGAGTTGAAAATGCTATTCACTAAAAGAATGAATGCTGGGTATAGATCAAACTTGGAAAAAGAAGATAATTAATTCAGCTTTGGGCACTTTAAAATTTAGGTGTTTGTAGGATATCTGTCTATCTACCATTTCAGGACACAGATTTTGGTGGTTACCAGCACATATGTGATAAATGAAGTCAGGTGGTTGAATGAGGTTTCTTAGAAGAATATAAGCAATACAATATAGCAAGAAGAGAAGAGGCCAAGGATAAAACACAAATGGACATGAAAATTCACTGTGTGGGCAGAGGAAGAAGAAACTTAGAGGGAGATTTAGAGGAAATATATGGATAACAAGGGAATTATAATGTCATAGATCTGAAAAAAAGCCATTCAAGGATGAACAAATGTTCAATATTGCACAGATATTAAGGATTGATCTTAGAAATGCCCTAAAATTTGTCCTTTGGATTTAGTAGTGAAGACCATTTGTATCATTGACGGGTAGTTTCAGTGGAGTAGTGGGGGGAGAAGACCATGTTACAAGATGATGAGGAGTGGATGGGAGAATAGGAAGTAAAAGAGTAAAGATAGATAGTGTAGACGAATCCTTGCCTCCAAAAGAGAAGGGAGAAATAAAATGTTTGATATGGGAGGATAGATTTTTGTTTATTTTTAAAAATAAGACTGGAGAGATTTTTATATGTCTAAATGCAGCTAGAATGGATCTAGGAGACAGGAGGTGATAATACCAAAAAGAGAGAGGGGTTACTCAATAGAAAGATAGGAGAGCATGGAATCCAGAGGCCTCCATTGTCTCTGTGATAGGTGATACAGTTGTCTACTTTGGGTGAGAGTCAGGAAGAGTGGTGGGTAGGTGGTTTTGGAGGTCAAAGGAGGTTTAAAACATCATCTGCATTAAATGGGAAAGAATATTGAACAAGTGAGTTGGGGGAAATTGGAGGGGGAGATGAACCATGAGAGACTGTGGACTCAGAGAAACAAACTGAGGGTTTTGGAGGGGAGGGGGGTGGGAGGTTGGGTGAGCCTGGTGGTGGGTATTAAGGAGGACACGTATTGCATGGAGCACTGGGTGTGGTGCATAAACAATGAATTTTGGAACACTGAAAAGAAATTAAGTAAAAGAAAAGAAAGAAAGAAAGAAAGAAAACTGAACAAGGAAACATAGAAGAATTGCCAGATAGCTCTAGGGACAGTGGATTTTTTAGTGATTCTAAACTGGAATTTTTTTCTAATAGAGCTTCCTGGATGTAGGAGGAAGGCAGGCCAACTGTTGTATCGTTCAAGGTTGAGGATGTGGGATAAGCAAAGACAATTCAGAATCTTGGTCGAAAATCAAGGTTTAAGTGAAGAATCAAAGTCTTTGTTGGGTATATATAGGATATAGGAAAAGACTGGCAGAGGGGATTCCAAGGGCCAGACATTTCAGGAGGAGGAAGAACAGGTATGGATGGAGGCCATGGGGGAACTAGGGGGATCTAGGCATAGTGAGGAATGATTGAATGTAATATCATTGGTGAAGCAGTTATAGGAGACAATGCTGGCATGGCTAGGAGTATGTGGCCGAAGGAGGGAAGATGAAAGGCGTTATAATTAAGGAGAAAAACACATTAAGAAGGAAGATTATTGGATTATAGTCCAAGCTCTGACCCTTTCCATATTATCTAAACCAAGGCAGTCTGTCAACATGTATGACTTTTTGTCCACTCGGTGCAAGCGCTGTGGGTGCGGGACTGGTCAAGATAGAGGCGACGTCCTCAGGAGTTTACATTCCAGTGAGCAGACATTTAAAATATCAACATACATGTCTGGTACCGTTATGGGCTTTGAAGAAAGTACCATCAGTAAATAACATGGAGAGGGGCTACTTGAGTTAATGTAGTAAGGGGAAGCCTCTCCTCAGAGAAGATGATATTGAACAAGGTGGCAGCCGTGTCAGGAACTGGGGAAATAGTGTGCCAAGGAAAAGAATAGTAAGTACACATTCTCTACTGCAGGGCTGAGTTCAGTTTGTTTCAGTGACAGAAAGACCAGCATGGTCGAGCTGTAGTAAATGGCAGGGAGAGTGTTGGGCCTTGATGTCAGAGATTGGTCGATTGGGTCATGCAGGTGTTTTAATGGCCGTTCCAGGGATTTACATTTTGTTCTATGTGCTATAGGAAGCCACGTCCAGGTTCTAATGGGGGATGTGCTGGTTTGTGCTCCTGTGAGAAGGATAAACTATAGGGTTCCCAGAGAGGAGACATAGAGACCGATAAAGAGAAGATTGCAGTTTCTGAGGCAAGAGATGATGGTGACCTGGGCCAGGTTGATAACTTGGGAGATAGTGAGAGAAGGTGAGGTTCAGGATAGATTCTGGAGGTGTCACTGATGAAGTTTGCTAATGAATGGGATCATATCAATGAAGGATGACTCCTCAGTTGTTGACCTGAGGAATGAATGGATAGAAAGATGGGGGGCAAAATCCATAATTCTGTTTTAGCCGTGTTAAATATGAAATATCCATAATCTCCTCGTGTGCCTGTAGAGTAGGTAGTAAAATATTTAAGTCTGGATCAAAAGGAAATAGTTAACAAAAACTAGAGTTGGAGATTTGATTATCTTGGAACATTAGATAGTTTTTAAAGTCATGGCACTGGGTAATGTATGGAAATGTTGAATCACTAGGTTGTACACCTGAAACCAATATAACACTATGTTAACTAACAGGAATTTAAATAGCAACTTAAAAAATAAAAAATAAATTAAAAAACACATATTCAAAAAAAAATAAAGTCATCGTACTGGATAGGATCACATAGGGAGTGAGAATAGGGAGAAATAAAGAAAGGTCTGATGACTGAATCTTAAAGTACTACATTTAGAAACTGGAAGAGAAGGAAGATCATCAAAGGAGACCTAGAACAGCAAGTGAGTCTGGAGGAAACCAAGGAACATGTAGTATCCCAGAAGCCAAGGGAAGAAAATGTTTCAAAACTCTACAAATGAGGTTAATTGTTTCTCCTCTCTGGTTGGGAGTGGAGGTACAGGTTATGCAGAAAATCGGGGGTTTGGGGGCTTCTCCTCTTATATTCTTCTCTGCATTCTCTGTGAACCTGTTCAGCTTAACAGCCAAGACTGTTAAGAGTAACCCACAGCCCTCACCTTTAGGAAGAAGATCAACATATATCAAGAATATCTTGTGTAGACATACACAGAAATAATTCAAAGTAGAAAGTAATGTATCGTCAAAGAGCTTCAGATGAAGTACATTGGGGTTTTGTATTGTCTTTTTGAAAGGGAAGTTAAGGAAATCTTCATGAAGGAGGTTATGCTTGTGTGTACATAGGCCTACAGAAGCAGGGTCTCAAGCATATGGAAATTGGTTGGAAAGGTATCTTAGCCAGAGGGACTAGCGTAAGTAGGCCACAGAGGAAGAAACTTGCAGCCTGTGTGTCAAGGATCCCAGTCAGTTCAGTTTGTTTGGCTCAGAAATAGGTTGGTTGGTTGATTCTGTGCTCCACCCATGCTGAGGGCTCACACGGGAGACACGCAATGCCATGGTTCTTTGCCACAGATGAAAACAGACAGAGAGCCTGAAACTCAAAAGATTAGCTTTTGGTTTCTAGACTCCTCCACTGGCATTGTTCCCCCTCCGACCTTTAATCCAAGTTTGTAAAAATCCCTGAAACTTCCCTGGTCTCCAAAGAGGAAGGATAGCAATGAGATTGTATTGAAGTCCTAAATCCCCAATGGCCCAGCTTAATCGAATGGACATATTTCATTAAACAAATGTCTTTGCCATCTGCTATATTCCAATTAGGAATGCATGAGGAACATATTTCTCAATTATATTGGAGAAGATGTCTGAGCTCAGAGGCCCTGGCAAATAGCTTTTTTGCAGGCTCAATGGGGAGTGCTGCCTCCAGTTTGTAGTGGCCCTCATGTTTTTTTCCTATCTTTTCTCAATTCCACCAGTAACTTTGTATTATGACAGTCCCTTCTGGGTTACAGTTGATCTGATCCAACACCCCCAAACATGCCACATGCTGGTTTCAAATCATTGCATTTATTATAATAAATAACACTTGTTGAGATTTTTGTAATGACCAGGGGCTGTGCTCAGCATTTTGCATGGATTATTTTATTTAAATCTTAAAACTTCTCTATTAAGTAAGTAGGATCCCCCTTCTATCAATGAGGAAATGAAGGCTTAGTTAGCAGTCTTAAATAATTTTGCCAAAGTTCCACAGATCGTGAATGATGGATCTGGGGTTTGAATGACACCAGAGTTCATGTTCTTACCAGTGAGTGTTACTTACTCACAATGGACAACGTGCAGAGTGTGGTGTGGGTATTGTCCTAATTCCTCGGTGCTCAGAGTCTGATGTGGAGGAAACAGGGAAATTAATCAGGATGGGTGGTGTCAAAGGAAGAGCTGAGTATAAGCTAGAAGTGGAAGAAGTTACTCCCACGCCCGGGTCAAAACTCTGGCACAGTATATTCACAGTTTCATATCCTAACCCAATATTGTTAATGCAGGGCAACTACCACATCCATTTATCCACTTACTCCCTCAACTCCCAAGCCTGTTTGTTACTTAACCAGTCAGCGGTGCTAACTCTTAGGCCTAAGTCATGTCACTGGGGCTGATGATGATAGAGGAGAAAAATTACACAACATTGTGATTTTCTAGTTCTACACATTTATGGATGCCCATCTCAGATGCCTACCTCATACTACACAATGATCCTTCTACATGTCCCTTGTCTCTCACTGCTCAGAGAAAAATAGAAGTCATCATATGGTGCTGTTTCTAGGTATGGGTACTTCTTTTTTTTTTTAAGATTTTATTTATTTATTTGACAGACAGAGATCACAAGTAGGCAGAGAGGCAGACAGAGGGTGGGGGTGGGAAGCAGGCTCCCTGCTGAGCAGAGAATCCACTGTGGGGCTCGATTCCTGGGATCGACACTCTGGGATCATGACCTGAGCTGAAGGCAGAGGCTTTAACCCATTGAGCCACCCAGGTGCCCCTAGGTATGGGTACTTCTGACCAGCTTCTACCCCTACCTCATTCCCTGCCATCTCTGAGGAATAAAAATTAACCATTGGCATTTATTTAGCATATTTTATAAATTGGAAACTACTGAATGTCTGCATGTATTAGGTCATTTAATCCTCATCGCCAGTTTGAATCTTCATTTTACGGACAAGAATAATGAGGCTCAGAAAGGTTAGGTCAACGTTCCTCAGGATCACGTTCCTGTAGTTTTTGTCATCTCATTATATATATTGTCCCAACAAAACTGCATCTTTTTCTATGATGTCGATCACCATCTGTATACTCATGACCAAATCTACATTTCTAGTCTAGAATTCTCCTTGAGCTCCTGCTTACTGAGCTGCCCCATAGATGTCCACTGGCTTCTCAAAAAGACATTTAACTTCCATTGCCATTACCACACATCACTGGAATTATTCATTTTACTACATTTCCTATCTTCGTGGATAATACCACTATTAGAGATCATGGTGAGATTAAGAAAATAATATGATGGTGTTTGATTATATGGGTAAAGAAGAATCCTACCTTCAGTGGACCACCAGTTCTTACAAGATCCTCAAAAGAGATTTATGCAAAGCAAAAGGAATAATCTGATTATTACCTGTGGTTTTGGATCCCATACCTGGCCTAGAACTGAAGGTGAATCAAGCTGGACTTGTGGAGGATTTGTTTCTCCATCTGATGAATTTGAGTGGTCTTGAAACAAGGTAGTTTGAAAGGTTTGTTCAATTTCTAGCCCCAAGGCCAAGCTGGAATCCCTGTTCTCATATTACAACCCATATATATGGTAGCACAGAAAGCTAGAGAGTGTGTGTAAAAATGTGTGGTTACTTGCCCAATGCTCTTATAGGCTAGGTCCCAGATGCCCTAGAAAAAAAGAAATACTAATTTCTTATTATTTATTTCTTAATTATTATTTCTTATTATTTCTTAACACTAATTTTTCTAGATGCTCTAGAAAAAAAAATACTAATCTGGATTTTCTTCTAGAATAGTCTTCAATAGATAGATGTAGGCTTTTGGGCAAAAACAGATTAGCCAGACTCTGGCTGTGTGGAAGGAGATAGGAGAAAGAGTCCATTTGTTTATATAGCAGCCTATCCTATCATTTTGCAAGCTGACAGTGGAGCACCATGGGATGTCCTGGAATTCAGCAGCGCAAACCAACATGCCTCTTCTTTGGGGAGAGACTAGCTCATTCCTGATCTCAACCCTCTAGAAGTAAGGTGGAGGTTTATGTGAGGAATTGTAAGAGACTTTGAATTCCTTCTTTTAGAAAAATTTTTTTTTTAAGCTCCGAAACCTGTTTTTTTTTTTTTTTAAATCTCCCCAAGCCTCAGTTTCTTCATCTGTAAGATGGGGATAGTCACTCCACTTGGTGCATAGTAAACCATCAGGAAATGGGATATGTGGTGGTGTGAGGGAGTGGGAATGAGACTGTTGGGGCGCCGATAGCAAGAGGGGCAGGTATGGCTGTAGTCAGGGTGTTGTAGGCGAGATGGTGGTCACAGTGGCGACAGTGATGGTCCTTGTGGTGGGTGATAATCATCTGCTGGTTAGAATATGGAACTGTCAGATTTTTTTACTCCTCCCTCTTGTTTATCACATTTAACCCATCAACATCTATAAATATTTTTTATGAATTTATTTTAGGCCTCATAGTCATCATCCTAGTTGGAAGCCATGCCATCAATTCTTTTGGCCTAACAGGTAAAATGACTTTCCCAGGGTCACACAGTGAAGATTCCTGGTTGGTCTAAGGTCTTCTTTCATACTCTTTCCCCAGGATGACTGGGTTTAATTGTGGCTCCTACTCTATTATCTATTTACCCTTTTCTACCCATCAGCAAAGTGGGCAATGAAAGGAACACCTACCATGCAGGGTTGTTAGGAGGATTAAATATGGTAATGGATTTGAAGTATGCATTAGCTTCTCAAGGCTACTATAACAAAGTACTGTAAATGAGGTGGCTCAAAATAAGAGACATTTATTATGTCACAATCCTGGAGGCTCGAAGTACAGAACAAGGTGTTAGCAGAATTATGCTCCTTCCGATGGCTCTCGGGGAGAATCCATTTTTGCCTCGTAAAACTCTTGCTGTTGCCAGCAATCCTTCTCGTTCCTCGGCTTATAGATGTGACATAACTGTCTTCTCCCTATGTATCTGTATGGCATCTTCCCTTCGTTTGTGTCTGTCTCTGGGTCCAAATTCTATTTTTTTTAAAGATTTTATTTATTTTTGACAGAGAGAAAGAGCACAAGTAGCAGAGAGGCAGGCAGAGAGGGAGGGGGAAGCAGGCTCCCCGCTGAGCAGAGAGCCCGATACGGGGCTCGATCCCAGGACCCTGGGATCATGACCCAAGCCGTAGGCAGACGCTTAACTGACTGAGCCACCCAGGCGCCCCCCCACAAATTCTATTTTTTATAAAGTTCACCGGTCATCCCGAATTCAGGTCCGCCCTAATTATGTCATTTTTACTTGATCTCCTCTGTAAAGACCCTACTTCTAAATGAGATCACATTCTGAGGCACTGGGATTTAGGACTTCAACCTATCTTTTTTAGGGGGACACAGTTCAGCCCATAACAGTACGTTAACCAGTCTTGGATACGGAGTAAATCCTCCATCGATGGTTTTTTTTTCCCCTCCTCGCCAAGGAGCCTCTTCTGTCAGAGGAGCGCTCTGTGCTGAGGCACAGACTGACAGCTTTGGCTCGGCAGCTGCCCGCATTATACAATTACACATTCAGCTCTGGAGGCGGGCGGCCCCTGTGTTCCTAGGGAGCATCATCAATATTGTGACACTGCGACATGTGTCAGCCACGGGGCTCTCCAGGTCTCCTTCTCGGGGGATTCTTACAAAGACGGAAATTTAGCCTCCAGTCTTGGGCAGCGTGAGTGATGGCCCACTCAGAGGCAGGAGGGTGAGAGGCTCAGAGCACCAGAACTGCCAGAGACCTCAGATGAAGTGGACCCAACCCCCTTACTTGAACCATGAGGAACCAGCAGCCCCTCCTCCCCCCACACCCCAACCTCCCGGAAAGAGACAGTTGCCAAGACCAGAGCCCCTGTCTCCTAATTTCCACTCGATGCTCTTTCAACAATATCCATACCCCACCGTTAGCACTGTCTTTTTATTGAGTGGTTTACTTTGTACGAAAACTCTTTGAATTTCTCCATCTGTGCAATGGGAGAGTTGCTCTAGGCCAGCCCCGTCTAACAGAGATACAAAGTGAGCCTCATAAGTGATTTTAAATTTTCTAGTGATTACATTAAAAAAGTAAAACAGGGGAACTTAAGTTTAATAAGTTGTTTAACCAACAGAATATCCAAAATATTATTTTAATCTGCAATCACTGTATGATAATTAATGAGACATTTCACACTTTTGTCTTACTGACTCTGCAATCTTCATGTATCTTCTGGCACATCTTAATTTCAGCTCACCATGTTTCAAGTGCCCAATGACCATACAGCCGGTGGCTATGGTACTGGAGAGCAGGGCTCTAGGTCACTGGTTTCCAGTGCTGGTTGGCCCATCTATGGTGAAAATGTTAGTGTGAATGTATCATTTCCGCTTTTTGAGGAAAGATTATTCATTCTTAAGTTTATGTTCTTTCCCTCTTGAAATTTTTGGTCAAAATGTCTCCTCTCTTATTGAATGAAATGATGGCAATACACAGATGAAAATTTTTTTGTGTTTGTTTTTAAAATGCCCTTATTTGACAAAATCATAGTCAGAAATGCTAGACAGTTAAGAAAATATATACATATATTAAGAGAAAATATACATATATGCATATGTTTGTATGTATGTGTATATATATATACACACACACATATACCTATGTCTACATATGTGTATGTATAACATGATGGCCTATGAAATCATCATCATTAATCCTTTAAGGCTTTTTCCACTCTGGTCTTCTGTAATTGTCATTAAAAATCAGGTAGAGGTAGGGGCTCATGGGTGGCACAGTCGGTCAGGCATCTAACTCTTGGTTTTGGCTCAGGTTGTGATCTCAGGGTCTTAAGATTGAGCCGCTCGTGGGACTCTTTGATCAGCATGAACTCTGCTTGAGCTTCTCTCTCCCCCTCCCTCTGTCCCTTCTGCTCATTCCCTCTCTCTCTCAAATAAATATTTTTTTAAAAAGCCAGGTGCAGGTAAAATGTCTGTGTCTTTGCAGACTAGGAACTGAAAGCAGAAGTACCAAGAAAGATCTACTTGGCTTTGGTTTTGTCAATTGTTGAGCATTTGGACTTTACAGCACTGAATTGAGTGTATTTAAAGGCTCTTACTAGGTCAAGCCATCACACTGAACACTGGTTTTCTCTGACTCTAGGGGTGATAATGAAGGGGTACTGAGAAATTCTTTCTCTCTCTCTTTCTTTCTTTCCCTCTCTACCTCCCCTCCCTCTGTCCCTCCTTCCTTCTTTCCTTCCTTTCTTTCTTTAGAGAAATTATTTCTTCTATATTTTATCCTTGACCACATGAACTCTAGTGCCTTCTGATCACTCCCTGAGGAATGCACCTGATGTGGGCTCAGGGCCTGACTCACCCAGATATTTCCATATGGGACGAGAGGACTGATGTTCCTTGGGAAGACATAGTCCTGATTAAAGCCTCAATTCTTTACTGTTAGCTTCTCAGTCATGCAAACTCTGTGTTCTTCCTCATTGTCATCCTACCTCTCTACACCTCTACCCTCTATCCATGAAGGTCTGCTTTCAACAGTTTTCCATGCTTCTTCATGTCTCAGGGTCTTTGTACAGATTGTTCCCTCTGCCTAGAAAGAAAGCCCTTTCCTCCCAGCTTACCTCTCTGGGCTCATCTTCAGTGTTACTTCCTCAGGGAAGCCCGCTTTTATCCTCCAGACTTGGGCAGGTCTCCTGTTACAAACGCCCTTGGCTCCTATACTTTTCAGCATCTTGCCTAATTATAGTTCAATAATTATTTGGGATTGTCTACTTGATGTCTGCCTCTTTGACCAGACTATAAGCTCCAAGGGAAGCTTTTGTTCAGAGATGTTTGCCTGGCACCTAACTCCATACTCAATTCAATAAACACTCAATAAATAAATACTGGTCGAAGAAATGTAGGAATGTTCTCCGTGTAGCATTTAATTTGGGGGTAGTCATTTCACATACTGTGAAAGGGACATTACCTGGACATTGGGTCCTACTAGGCCAATCCTGGCCTCTCATGGTTGTGATCCTTTGGTATTTGGAAGCTCTAGAAGATTCTGTGTACTTTCTTCAGGGCGTATCTAACAAAGAAGCTGTCAGGTGAGTCTGACATTATCCTAACACTAGGAATCACATGGTGTGTCCTGGTCACACCTGCACCACTCATTAGCTAAGAAATCTTGGGAAAGCCACTTAAATTTCAACCAGTAGACTCATCAGTTCCAGGTTATATTTCCAGTTGGTGGCTTCAGCCTGAAGTAGGTTTCTCAGAATCTGTCAGATGTGGAGGGCCCGGATCTGTTATCTCTGGAGGGCTCATAAAGACTCTGGACAATGGGGAAATCTTGTCAGAAACCGTGTTGCTTGTGACTCTGGATTCTGAGAAATAGAAACTTGTCAGAGGAATAAAGTTTACCTCTCTTTTGTCCAAGGTCGCCAGTGAGTCACTGACTGTGCCCAGAATAGCAACTGGCTCAGGAACACAGTTCTGATCATTTTTGAATATCACCCAGATATTTGCTAGACGATAAATATTTTCTCCCATTTTATTATTTTTAAAAAATGGATATGGACTACTGGCACTGAGGAAAGAGGACCAAACCATTGGGGAAGAAGAATCCAAACAAAACCTAGGAGCATCTTGCTGGTCTCTAATCCTTCTGTCGGGTGAACCATGCGAGAATGAAGGGAGCCCTGGAATGGGAGCCAGAAACCCTGGGTTTTTGTTCCAGTCCTAATGCTGATGAAATGTGAGGCCTAAGCTATCTGGGCCCCATCCTCCTTTCCTGCAAAGTGGAAAGAGTCCATTTTGATCACCTCAGTGGAACATCGCAAAGTTTCAAGTGTTTGTGTTAATTTATTTCATAAACACAAAGTCCTCTACAAACAGAAGGATTCCAGTGATTGTTTTTGTTGCCCATGAGGATATCCTACGCATTAGGTGGAGCCATGTATGCTGTGAACCCTCTCGGCTTAGTCTTTCACAGTGAAGAACAAGTCATTCACTTTTCTGAAACTCAGCTTTCCCCTCTGTGAAATGGGACAAACAAATCTTTCTCTGCAGGCTCACTGAGTTGCTATGAAAATGAAATAAGCAAATGTTGTGAAAATACTCTGAAAAGTGTAAGGCCGTTCTTCTGTTGCTTTCTAATTCTTTGCATTCCTTCCTTTTTTCTCTCCCTACTACCATCTTTACTGGACATCTGCTGTGTTTCAGGCACAGTATTAGTTATGGAGGACACGTGTGTAAGATGCATGACTCATATCATGCCTTCCAGGGATATTTGAATTTATTTAGAGAGACATGGACATACGGCAGCATAATAGAGTATTTTGTAACAACACTGAATGAACACTTACTATGTGTAAGGCACTGTTGAAAGCACTTCCAATAAATCTAATCCTCACACTAGCTCAGTAGTACTCAAGGGTCCTAAGAGTTTCCCCAGGTTTGAAGAGGAGGAAATCGATGCTGAGAGAAGTTGGGTATCTTGCCCAAGGATACAGAACTACTATGACTCAGGTGCTCTGGCTCTAGAGCCAGTGCCCTTACGCATCAAGCACAAAATGTACTGAGTATAGTATAAGCAAGAAAGAAGAGGGACATTAGTTGAAAGCTAGACAATCATGGGAAGCTTTACAGAGGAAATTACAAAACTAAGTTTTCTAAGTGGCAGGAATGGGAAGGGCATTCCAGGCAGATGGAACAGCTAAAGCAAAGCCATGGAGGTGTGAAATAACCCGAGAAACCACGAGACCCTCCGTGGTTTGTCTCCTACCAACCTTTCTGATCTCCCTTCCTTATTTCTGCTCTACGGATTCTGCCGTAGCCACACTGTCCCTGCTGGTCCTGCTCTGCCAGACTTTTCTTGTTCCATGTCTTCACGTTTGCTCTTCTTTCCTAGGACTCTCTTCCCCTTCCTTGCATGGCTGTTCTGATGCAGATGTCATCTCCTCGGAGGGACCTCCCCTGACCACCCTGCCCATTACAGTCACTTCCCTTCTCTTGGCTGGCAGCTTTTCCTGCTAACACAATATTATCTGAAATAATCTATTTATGAGTTCACTTTATCTTTGCCTGCCTTTCCTGACTTCATTAAAATGTCTACAAGGGTGGGAACATTGTCTTTCCTGCTCACTGGTGTGTCTTTAGCACTTAGAATAGTGGCTGGCACAGGGTGACTGCTCAGTGAGTGTCTGTGGAGTGGGGAAGGTAGAGTTGGACACGGGGTATGATGGGATGAGGTGATTCCCATGCACCGGGGCCCTGTGATGAAGATCTTGAACAGCTCGTAGACCATTCTTATGCCTGCCAACCTGGCAGGGTTCTTCCAGGGCATTACTGCCCCTCCCCACAGGGGGCTTCTGGAGCTGTTGGGGCCATTTGGTTGGTCACAACAGATGGGGACACTGCTGACATTTAGTAGACAATCGGTCAGTGATGCCATTTTCCTGTGATGTATGGAATAATCCTGCCCTGACAACAACAACAACAACAAGTTCCATCCAAAAGGACAGTGCCCCCAACCCCATTAAGAAACACAATGAATATTTAGTAAGAGTGGCCCTTAGGGGTCTGAGCAAGAGCACCACTCTAGTCTTCATCTTTTAGCAAAAAGAAAGGCGTGAAGTGGAGTTCAGGTTTATTCATCTGTAAAGTACAAGTCTTTTCTTTGCCACTGGGTTACCTGTGCTAATGAAGGAGAGAGAGCATCAGGAATTGCAGCATGTTTTGTTTTTCAGTCAATTAGGTTCTCATATGAAGCGTCTCTTCACAGGTATAAAGCTTATTATTATTACTAGTTCCATGAAAGACATCTCGGCTATGATTTCATTTGAATCTGATTATTTCTTCTGTGAAGTAGTGGGATGATAAAATAAAACACATTACATACCTGTAGGTCTGTTTTCTTCCTCCCTCACTCTCTTCTCCTTCCTCCCTTCCCCACTTTCTCCTTTCCTCTCCCTTCTCCCCCTTTCCCCCTTCCCTCTCATTTGCTTTTCATTAGTGCCCTTGCAACCTTGCAACATTTCCCCCACTTCCTCCCCTCTTTCCCTCCCCTCCTTCCCTAATTGCCATGATGAAAATAAAACAGGAGCTGGTGTCTGTGTGCCAGGGGGAGGAAGGACACTGTTTTAGATTAATAGAGCCCATGCATAGATATTTGATTATATGGGCATAGGAATAGAAGTTTATTCATTTCAAAGAACAATTTAGGTGCTAGCAGGGAAAATAGATAAATGCTATATATATTTTTATTCAAAGTAGGCCTTGAATGGATAGAGTTGCGCACTGAATTGAAGGTGGCCAAAACATTTCTCCACAGTCCATAGAATCATGACATTCATTCAGGATTTCAACAGGCTGTGGGTGAGATGTTTTTAATGAGTGAGGACCATGTAATGGGTGCTACACTGCATGGTGGGAGCAGAGTGGCCTGCAGCACAGAATGTGGCATTTTCCCTGCCCCCACCAACCCCTCCTGCTGCTGCGAGTCTGGTCTCTGCAGTGCAGTGCGTGGAATTCCATCATCAGTGCTGCAAGGTTAGACTCGTGGCCAGGATTCCATGCAGTTCTTTTTGTTTTATTTTAAATGTCATCAGATGATTTGAGATTCTCTCTCTCTCTCAGCTGAAGGGAGTGCTCCTCCAAGGAGCTAGCATTTTCATTTAAGGGATTGGTAGGGTCAGGGCTTTGAGTTAGATGAACCTGGTTTAAACCTGGGTCTGCTGCTTAAGTCAGGCACTTCACCTTCTAGGAAATCAGTTTCGGTGTCTGTTAAATGAGGCTAATTTGACCGCTGCTTTGGGTTCCAGGAAGAATGAGTGAGAGGACACACTGAATGGTCTTGTGCTATGTCTGACAGAGGAAGGGTGACCAACCTTCCCAGTTTGTCCAGGACTATCTTGGTTTTGGTGGTGAAAGTCATACATCTCAGAAACTCCCTAGTACTGGGCGATCTGGAACAATGGGTTGTCGTAGAGCAAGCGAGTGTTCCAGAAGTGGTGGTTATTAATAGTGACCACAGTAATAATTTCTCTCCTAGTAATGGGGCTGAAAACTATGAGGCCCTTGTTCTCTGTTTTCTGACCTCCCACGGATGGCCAGTGCTCTCATACTCAGTTGAGGCACGTTCTTTTGAAATTTCTGTTCCAAAGCTGGTAAATGAGTTCTGATACCTTCATAATACTGACACATTGGGCAGAAATCATGTCTCTTGTTACGATGGCGTTTACAGCTTTTTGATTTAGGCTAACAGCAACATTAGACCCATCTCAGCCTTTACTTTGGCTCTAATTTAAGCCTCTGTAGCTTTGGTTTCATCTGTAAAATGAGACTAAGATCCCTGTCTTTGCAGGTTGCAGGGGTGCTAGTGAAAATCAAAGGAGATCGTAGGAGTGAGTCTGCAGAGTAAACTGAAAAGCATATTATAAAAATAAAGAATTATTTAGCTGTGAATTGGAGGACCAGGACAGAGTCTCTGTATTCCTGGGCCCCAGCACAGCCCTGTCTACAGGAGGTCCTCATTGTGCTTACTTGGTAAATGAATGAATGAGTGAGTGAGCATAGGTTTGAGCCAACACATGAGTCTCCTCTGGTGTTAGCTGCTCGTGGGAGGGGAGCTGACATGACCTGCTGCCTAATCCCAGCTGTTAGGCACCAGTCTCGCCATGGCCCTGCCTCCCAACCACAAACAAGTGTGCATCTCTGTGACCTGCTTGTCCCAGGGTGGGCAGAGGCAAAATCTCCCGACGGTTAAAGCTGGATTAACAGCCCATGAACGTTTTATTTCTCTGCTGGCTGAGCACAGTAATAATTGATGGTAATATCATGTTCTTTCTCACTGAGGGGAGAGTGAGAGAAACAAAAGAGGAAGGATTGACCTTTTAGCTCTGAAAGAAAGGAATACTGGGGAAACGGTGGTCCGTCGCACATGCGCACTCATACAGTTCACAACATTTCTGGGGTAAAGTTCACTTAGTCGATCAAGGGTTTTTAACCTTTTCTGTATGGAGATTCTTAGAAGAGTCTAATTGGAAACTCTGGAGCTCTCTCCAGGAAAACACATATGTATACATATGTATTAAGCTTGTCATATGATGTCATGGAACTCTTAGACCCACTGAAGAGTTTTTCTAAACTCAGTAAAGACATTTTTAATTTAGTTTGCAGATGTATCTTGTTGGCTTAAAGGCGACTTAAAATTGTACTGAATTAGTTGCCAACAGCTAAAATCAGATTTCCACATAAAAATCCAGGTGTCTGTCTGTGTCTGTCTTCTCTTAAAAAGCCAAAATGTCTGCCGTTCTTGGGCTGATGTGGTAGCTATCAGCTGGGCTGAGCTGGGGAGGGTTTTTGTTTTGTTTTTGTTTTTGTTTTAAACGGGGAAAAAGACTTTCTAGTTATTGACAGTCCTTTCTTCTTCCCTTTTTAGCCCTTTGAGTTTTGTTCCCTACTCTAGGAGGGGTTAAGGTAAGAACACCTGTCTCTTAAATGTTCATCTTTTGGCTTCCAGAAAGAGAGCTCTTCAGGGAACCACGAAGTCAAGTATTCTTGGAACCTGCCCTCCGAAGAAATTCCACCCAGTGTATAAAACCAATAAAGGAGAGGGTGGTCTGTTTAAATGGGGCACGTGGGCCCTATCTTCTGTCGGTTAGTTTGGCCTGTCTCAGCCTTATGTCACGGATACCCAAGGCACCACGGGGGAGCTTCCAGGACTCTACAGGGTGAGTCTGAGAACTTCTTTGTATTAGCCAGAATTCCTTCAGTTGCATCTGACACACTTGAGCTAGATTTAGCTGAAAAGATAGTTTAGGGGCTTAGACAAATTTGGGTGTTTGTCCTCAGACAAGGCTGGGTCCAGGAACCAGATGGGTCCAGATGATGTTGTCAGGGGTCCCCCATTGTTCTTTGCTTTCCTCTGAATTGGTGTCATTCTCAGGAAGTACCTTTGCATATGGGAGACAGAGGACTACCAGGAAGACTCGAGATTTGTATGATGGATATGTTTTACAATTCCGTTAGGAAAAAAGCTTTTTCCTAAGAGTTACAGCAGAACCTGGGATATGGTTTCAATGAGCCATTTTGGGTGAGTGCGCATCCCTGAGTCAATTGCTAGGACAGGAAAATGGAACCAGCTCTGGTCAGGCCTTGATGATGTGTTCCCGGAATCATTGAGGTTCAGGGATTGGGATTAGTGTCACGTGAGCCACATGGATGAGTACTAGGGTAGAGCTAATTCTTGAAAGAGTAGTGAAGTGTAATCACAGAAAGATGCTAGGGAGGTATAAACAGCAAAAGTCTATTCCGCAATGATTTAGCCCAACTTTTCTTCTTACTCATGAGGATGTGGAGCCTTGGAAAGCCACAAGGCCTAGGGAGTGGCAGAGCTGAGATGCAAACCCAGAATTTTTGCCTCTAATCCTAGTGCTCCTTTCATTTTAGGCACTGGTCTTTCTTACCTATTTTTATGTGATCCTGACTATGATATGTTGTGGGGTAATCATATTTGACAATAAATCAATCCCTGAACTATAGCATTTTAGTGATAAAAGGGGCCTGAGTGAGTTTATTACTTAAATAAGAAAACAGGCCCAGAGAGACTAACTGACCTATACAAGGTCAACTGACAATTTATATGAGTCTATCAAAGTGTTCTCACATCTCTTATCTCATTTGACAGTAAGAATAATCCTATGACATGCTGAACGTGGGTTCCTTTTTTTCAAGTATTTTCTCATCAGTGAGATCATTTTATCCCCACAACAATCCTGTAAAGTTGGAGAGGATAAGAATTATTCACCTATGTTTATATAAGGCACAGAGTCATAGAAGGTAAGATACTAGCCCAAGGTCCTACAGATATGTAAGGGGCAGACCCAGTTCTAGAATTCATTTGTCTGGCTCTAGGTACTTTTTCTTTGTGACACGTGAACCAAATAGTGAATTTATACTCAAGGACCTTCTACTTAAGTTATAATCTAAAGCTATTGGACAGACTGATCACAAGGTTTTCAAATCTTACTACTATAAGTTATATTTGTCCTATACCAAAGACAAATATGAGAGCCAGAGAGCTTTAATTCATAAGAGTAAAATTTAAATAAAAGAATTTTGAGAAAAATAATATAAATGACAAGATGAGATTAAATTTAGACAATTTTAGATCTGGAAGGGCTTATGGAATAAAAGAAAGAATAGTTCTCTTCTTTATAGATAAAGAGACTGTGGTTTAGAGGCACCTGGCTGGTTCAGTTGGTAGAGCAGGTGACTCTTGATCTCAGGGTTGTGAGTTCAAACCCTATGTTGGGCATAGAGATAAAGTTTAAAAAAAAAAAAAAAGGAAAGAAACGGAGGTTCAGAAAGTTGATATAATTTGCCTCAGAGCCTATTGCTGGTGCATGGTAGAGACCAGACAACAATATGGGTCTCTCAACTTCCTGTCACCCTGAGGACTTTGGTCATGGTGACTCAGAGGGAATGTATCATTGGTAAGACACTGTATGACTATCTAAAAGATTCTGTAGCATTTGAATGTGTGAGGAACACCAGCCACTGGTGACAGTCAAGGTGAATTTTGGTGTCACCCAGACATGGAATTAGGTAACATTGATTTGAGCTCCAAAAAAGTAATTCTCTTTACTTTTCTTTCATTCTTCTGATTCCATTAAAGGAAAAGTATCTGTTGGATTCTGATTTGACCTTAACACCTCTCTAGCACTGGCTTATGTCCCTTTTTTAGTTGAATGTACGAGTCTTGGTGTCAGAGTTTTTGGTAGGCGAGTCCCTGGCCAGAACTTAATGACACTGTGTTGCTTCCCTTGTCTGTATTTTGCCCATATGACAAATGATACTCATTTTCAATTCATGAATTGATCTAAAGTTTCTTCAAAATTTTACTTCAGTTCAATTTAAAATTTATTTTAAAAAATGAGTTGATTTATAAAAGGAATCTTACGAATGTAATAGTGCAGACTATGGTAATGGTGCACAGACCCAGCAAAATCAAGATGACGTTAAGTAAATGAAGTTGGAGAGATACCGCTGCAGGAACTGGGTCTGAGGCTGTTGTCCTGGGCGTGTTGAAGAGTGCGCCGCCTAGACCTTAGAGGAACACAGACTGACTCCTAGTCCTGCCACCAGAGCAAGCTGTGTGACCTTGGGTTAGACACTTCACATCTCTGAGTCTTACAGGGTCAAAGTAAACAACAGTGCTTGCTTAGCAAGCCTGTCATGAAGGTGAAGAAATGCATATGACAAGTACCAAGCACAGTACCCAGCACAGTACCCAGGAATGAGAGCTCTGAGGAGCCCTGTGCTTTAGGTCATAGTGAATGAAAGAGGAGAAAGGGGAAAGATGGGGGAGGGGATAAAGCAGCCAATCCTGTCTTGGTTTGAACCTCCCACCTCCCCTTTTGTTTCTCCTCAAGAGGCCAGGCAACATCACAGCTGGTTAAGGACATCTTTGCTCCAGGAGGTCTGTTTTGTCACTTTCTGAAAAGGCAAACTCTAATCCCCGAGGCTGCTTTATCACTGGAAGACTGACTGGCAAGTCTGCTTGATGGAAAAGCAGCCTTCAGGGTGTGTGGGGAGGTGGATTCATTTGTTATTCCAGCGTAGGAGGCCTTAGCTTCTGGGTTGTTAAAGAACAAACAAAAATATCCCTTAAAAAAATAGGCTATGGTTTGGTGAAGCTTGAAATGTAATCCTGTGGTTCAGCCCTAAGAGAAAATCTTCATTAAGCTTTTTGAGGTTTGTCCTGGTGGACTGTGGTTTGCTGTGTGGGCTGCATCTTACTAATTTGATTTCTGAAAATACCACGTGAAGATACTGTTTGCCTGGCCTACTGGGTTTCCGCCTCTTCCTCAGATGTGGCCCCTGAGGCAAGTGCTTCACCTACCTCGGCCTGGTCCTAGCCCTGTTCCCTGTTCCACCATGGCCAACGGCCCCCCTGCCATGGGGAAGAGAGCGTATCATGACACCGCGAGGTCCCCTGGTAGGCTTAAATGTAAATATTAGAGAAAGGGATTTTTTTTTGTTGTTCAACCAAGCTGGACAACAATGAAATAGTTTGCCTGATGAAATGATGGTTGTCCTAATGTAGTGAAAGTACCACCCAGATCAGGTGACTTCACACAAGAAAGCTAAGAGTGGAGGGTTTTTATGCATTGAATGGGCGGTTAGAATGGAAGACCTTCCCTTGTGATCCTGATAGTGCCTGAATTGAATCCATTTATTCTTTCATTCAACAAATATCACTTGGAGTGTCAGCACCATGCTAGACACTAAATGTGAATACAAATGTAAAGAGACCGGGGTGCCTGGGTGGCTCAGTCCCTTAAGCATCCGCCTTCGTTCAGCTCAGGTCTTGATCCCAGAGTCCTGGGATCCAGCCTTACATGGGGCTCCCACCTCAGCAGGGAGTCTGCCTCCCTCTCCATCTGTCTCTGCTCTCTCCGGCTCTCAAACAAATAAATAAAATCTTAAAACACAAAACACAAAACAACACAAAACAAATGTAAAGAGGCATGTCACTATCTCAGGAGGTCCCATTTCTCAGCTGTGATTGTGGCAGGGGTACACTACTCCAGTAAAGCAGCTAGTGTAAACTGAACTATAACTATGTCCAAAGCACAGTTGCTGGGTTTTTCTACTGGGTGCATAGTATATATTTGTTATGGAAATAAAACATACATATAGTGAAATCCCCACATCGTATGTGTACAGTTTGATGTTTTGCTGAATATGCATGTATATACACCCGTATACACTGATGTAACCATGGTCCCAGTCAAGAAATAGAAAACATTTCCATCACCCCAATAGGTTCCTGTGTGCCACATGCCAGATAGCCTCAGTTTTCTCAGACTCAGTCTCTACTTCACTCTCTAATACCATATAATAGTTTTGCCTGTTCAAAGACTAAATCAATGTGAAATCATAGAGTGCATTAGAATTTGAGTCTGGCTTTATTAAATTAGCATCTTTTTAAAAGATTTATTTTAGAGAGTGCAAACAAGAGGAGGGGCAGAGGAGAGGGAAAGGAACATGCTGCCCACTGAGCTTGGAGTCCAATGTGGGGCTCCATCCCGTGACCCTGAGATCATGACCTGAGCCAAAATCAAGAGTTGGATGTTTAACCAACTGAGCCACTCAGGTACCCCTTAAATCAATATGTTTTTAAAGATTCATCCATATTATTGTAAATTTTAATATCTTTATCTTGCTGAGTAGTATTCCACTGTATGAATATGCTACATTTTTTTTAACCGTTCACCTGTTGATAGATAGTTGTTTCCAGTTTTGAGGTATTAGAAATAAAGTTGCTTTGAAGATTATATCTATCTATCTATCTATATCTGTATCTATATCTATCTATCTTTTGGTTCTTATGGGTTTTCTTTTTTGCTGGGTCTGGAGGTGAGACTATGTTTAACTTTTTAAGAAAGTGTTGAATAATTTTCCAGAATGTTTGGACCATCTTATACTCCCAGCAACAGTCCACGAGAGTTTCACTGGTTTACATCATTGCCAATATTGGTTGGTGATGAGATTTTTAATTTTAGCCATGCTAGTAGGTATGTACTGGTATCTGTGTTTTTTTTCTTTTTTTAAAATTGGGTTTTAAAGACACCTATAGTAAAGTTGACTTTTTTCTAGTATATAGTTTCTATGAATTTTAACTACTATAGATTTGTGTAACCAGCCCCTAATCAAGGTATAGAACAGTCCCATCACCTGAAAAAACTTCCTCTTGCACTCTTAGAGCTAAATCCTCCTCTCACTCCCACCCTGGCAGCCACTGATGTGTTCTCTCTCCTTATAGCTTTGCCTTTTCCAGAATGTTATATAAATGGAAACCTATATTTGATTTTTGAGACCAGCTTCTCTCCTTGAGCAAAATACCTTTGACATCCATCCATATTACTGCATCAAGAGTTTTGCTTATTATGAATAAAGTTACTGTAAGCATTTCCATAGAGGTGTTTTGTCTACATAAATATTCATTCTCTTGGGTGACTAAGAGTGGGGTTGCTAGAGTCATATGGTAAGTGTATACCTAGCTTTATAAGAAACTGCCAAATTCTGGTGCAAAATGGTCGTACCATTTTGCATTTTCTACTAGTATTCTCTGAGAGTTGTAGTCGTTCTGTATTGCGGGTTGAATTGTGTCCCCCAAAAGATATGTTAACATCCTAACTTCTGGTACTGATGATGGAAATAAGGTCTTTGCAAATATAATGAATTTCAGATGAGGTCAGACTGGAATAGAGTGAGCCCTAAATCCAATGACTGGTATCCTTATAAGGAGAGATTTGGAGACACACAAATAGAGGGAAGACACTCATGTGAAGATGGTGGTAGAACTTGGAGTCATGCAGTGACAAGCCAAGAACACCAAGAATTGTCAGCAACGACCAGAAATTAGGAAGAGGCAAGGCAGGATTCTTCCTGAGAATCTTCAGAAGGGTCATATCTCTGTTAATACCTTGATTTGGGACTTCTAGCCTCCAGACTGTGAGGGAACAGATTCCTGTGTTTTAAACCATCAAGTTTGTGGTAATCTGTTATGGCAGTCCAAGAGAATTAATACACTCCACATCCTCTCCAGCACTTGCCTCCTCCCCCCGCCCCCCGGGGAAAGGTATCATTCTAACAGATGTGTAGTAGAGTCTTCCTGTAGTTTTAATTTACATTTCCTTAGTGGTTAATGATGTTGAGCCTGTTTTCATGTGCTTAGTTGTCATCCATATGTCTTCTTTGTTGAAATGTCTACTCAAATCTTTTGCTCAATTAAAAAAAATGGCTTGTTTACTTTTATTGAAGTTTGAAGGTTCTTTGTATATTCTGGACAAAGTCTCCTGTCAGGCATGTATTTTACAAAATTTCACTGTCTGCCTTCTTTCATTCTCTTGCCAGTGTCTTTTACAGAGGAGACATTTTGAATTTTGATGAAGTCCAATTTATGTATTTTTTCTTTTACAAATCATATTTTTCTTGTTGTAGCTAAGAAATCTTTTCCTAGCTCAAGTTGCAAATTTTCCAATATTATAGTTTCAAATGTAAATCATCAATTCATCAATTTTCTTTTAAAAAAATTAGAAGATAAGCTCTTAAATTTTATTTTGACCCACATATTTACCAGTCTGGTATTCTATAGTTCTATAAATCTAAGGTTTCTTTCAGTCTTCATTTCCTCTGTCTTCAGCCTGAAAAAATTTCTTTACCACTTGTATGTGAAGATGTACTAGCAATTAATTCTTTCAACATTTATTTATCTGAATAATGTATTTTATTTTACTTTTAGTTTTGAAGGATGTCTTCATAGGATGTAGATTTATACGTTAGCAATTTTATTTTTCTCAACTTTAAAGATGCCATCCCATTGGCTTATAGTTCTTCTATTCTCTCTGATGAGAAATCCACCATCATAATATTTTTATCTTCGTATGTAATGGGTCTTTTGTCTTTGGTTGCTTTGTTTTTATTTTAAAGATCTTATTTATTTATTTATTTATTTGACAGACAGAGATCACAAGCAGGCAGAGAAGCAGGCATAGAGAGAAGGGGAGCAGAGAGCCCGATGTGGGGCTCGATCCCAGGACCCTGAGATCACGACCTGAGCTAAAGGCAGAGGCTTTAACCCACTGAGCCACCCAGGTGCCCCTGTCTTTGGTTGCTTTTAAGATTTTTCTCTTTATCTTTTACTTTTAGGAGTTTAACTCTGATAGTGTTTTTTTTTTTTTTTTTAATATTGATTATACTTGGAGTTTGCTGTGGGTTTTGTTTTTCTTTTTATCTCTGATCTTTTTTTCACAGTATCTGGGAAGTTTTCAACCATATTACTTTAATTACATTTTCTTCATATTTCTCTTTCATCTCCTTCAGAGTCTCTAATTATACACATTAGGCAGGCTGCTTAGATCACTGAGACTCTGTTCATACTTTTTCCAATACTCTTCTCTCTGTTTTTAAAATAGATAATTTCGGGGCGCCTGGGTGGCTCAGTGGGTTAAAGCCTCTGCCTTTGGCTCGGGTCATGGTCCCAGGGTCCTGGGATGGAGCCCCGCATCGGGCTCTCTGCTCGGCAGGGAGCCTGCTTCCTCTTCTCTCTCTCTGCCTGCCTCTCTACCTACTTGTGATCTCTGTCAAATAAATAAATAAAATCTTTAAAAAAAAATAAAAAAAATAAAATAGATAATTTCTATTGATCTCCTTCCAAGTTTGCAAACCCCTTTGCCTGTAGTTTTCATTCTGCTGATAATTTCATTTAATGAATATTTCATATTTAATATCATTTGTCATTGTTAGAATTATCACTTGGTTCTTTTCTTTAACTTAAATTTGCCTTTTCTTTTTTTTTTTTAAAAGATTTTATTTATTTATTTGTCAGAGAGAGAGGGAGAGAGAGTGAGCGAGCACAGGCAGACAGAGTGGCAGGCAGAGGCAGAGGGAGAAGCAGGCTCCCTGCCGAGCAAGGAGCCCGATGTGGGACTCGATCCCAGGACGCTGGGACCATGACCTGAGCCAAAGGCAGCTGCTCAACCAAGTGAGCCACCCAGGTATCCCTTAAATTTGCCTTTTGGTAATTCCTTCTCTTTATTCATTATGACTATATTTTTTCATTTAAGTTTTTGAACATATTTCTAATATTTGCATTAAAGTTCTTGTCTGATAATTACATCTAGGGCACTCTGGGGGTCTATTTCTATTACTTGCCTTTTCCCTTGATTTTAGATCATGTTTTTCTCTTCTTACATTAGATAATATTGGATATTGTGCATGATGCATTGTAGATAGTTTATATTTAAAAATTTTTCCCCTCCTAGGAAGTTACTGAGTGATCATGTTGAAATTGAGAAGGATTGGTTTCATATATCTTTAGAGTACCTATGTTTCTTTGGTCTTAAGCCTTGTAAGAATCCCTTAATTCTGAGTCTTTACCATATATTATAGCTCTTTTGGAGCATTAATGGAAAGCCCAAGGTATTTATTTATTTATTTTATGTATTTATTTTTTGTTAAATATTTTATTTACTTAGAGAGAGAGAGAGAGAGAGAGAGAGAGCACACACAAGAAGGGGAGCGGCAGACAGAGGGAAAAGCAGGCTCCTGGCTGAGCAAGGACCCCCCCCCCGCCCCTGCCAATGTGGGACTTGATCCCAGAACCCTGGGATCATGACCTGAGCTGAAGGCAGATACTTAACTGACAAGCCACCCAGGCATCTCCCCAAGGTACTTAGTAAGCATTTCTGACATGGTTAAACCCCCAAGCACTGTCTTCGTCTGAAGTGAGCACTAGCTGAAATATCACTTTTAGCCTGTTGCCTTTCACTGTTGATTTCAGCTGGGTTCACTGAGCCACTTATATTCAGTGAACATTATGAATAGCCTCACATGTTCCATTCTGGAGTTGGCCAAAGATTGGGGAGGTGTTTTTACTAAGGTTTTAATGCTTCCCTCTCTATAGGTTTCTTCTCTCCTGAATCTTTTCCATTGGTTTCCACTGAAATCCGCTGGCACATTTAGCCAATAAGACTCCAGCTTTCTGCTAGACTACTAGAATCTGCACTGTGTGAACCAGAGATGCCCTCAGGAAAAAAGCTAAATAAACATGGATCTTACCCCTGTAGTTTCCTTCTTTCATGGATTGAACACTCCAGTTACTGCCTGCTTTTGATTTATTATTACCACCATTTTCCTGTTGAGCAAAATAAGGCTAAGAGATTAAATGACTTTCTCAAAGTTAGCCAGCTTACAAGTGGTAGAGTCTGACTTTAAGCCCTTTGGTTTTAGTTACAAATCTATGGTACTGCAAATTTATAGGAATTTAGGGTAGAGAAGGAAAACAAAAATCATATGACCTCAGGGGAAAACTCAGTATGTTGGTAGTAGGCACATTCTGTGCTTATTTAATCCATACAGTATCCAAAGAAGGAAGTTATTTTAATGACCCAGGTATTTTACTCATGTCAGTATTGATAAAACATATGCATAGCTTGAAGACCTGGTGTCTTCCTGACTTCACTTACCTGAATGTGTTTAAACCACTGATTCTTCTCTCAGAAATAGGACTGCTCACTAGGCAGATGAGCTAGCAATAGGTGACCCAGAGGTAGAATGGCATTTTATAGTCATCAAACAGAAAAGCAAAGTCCTGGAAGGAAGGAAAAAGACCTTGAAGATTCTGCTGCTAATGTATTCATCAGCATGGGCTGCCGTAACAAAATACCATAGACTAGTTGGCTTATACAAGAGAAATTTATTTTCTCACAGTTCTGGAGACCGGAAATCCAAGATCAAGGTTCTGGTCAATTTGGTTTCTGGTAAGATCTCTTCCTGGCTTGCAGATGATGGACTTCTTGCTATGTCTTCATATGGCCTTTCACTGATAGTGCATGTGGAGAGAAAGAGTTCCGGCATCTCTCCCTCTTAAAAGAGAGACACCAATACCATCAGACCAGGGCCCTACCCTCATGACCTCATCTAACCCTAATTTACTTTTAAAGACCCTATCTCCAAAAACCATCACACTGGGGCTTCAACATATGAATGTTGGGGGAGACAATTCAGCTAAACACTGGTCTCCATTTAATACCTGTAATAACTGAAGCCACACAGTTAGAAGCAGATCTGAGAGAGCTTCTCAGTGCTTTTTCACCAGGGGGTAGTTCACTGACTGAGTTTGTCAATGAGGAAGACTCTTCCTTAGCTTTAACTAGTGAGAAGACTTGTATAAGAATTGTCCTTGCCTATGAATAGAACAAGATATTCCCTTTCCAGAATATTTTGGCATGCCCCAACTACTCAAAAATATCCCTAACTTTGTCCCTGAAACTTCCACAATGAAAGAAATTTCACTGGATAAATGCATGTCCTTTAATAGCATAGATAGCCTGGTTAGAGGTAAGTCATTTAACATTTTTGTGTAAATTAGTTGCTATAATATTTTCTGATATGAGAGATTCTATGGATAAATATTTTTTTAATTTTTTAAAAATTTTTTATTTTTTATTAACATATAATGTATTATTAGCCCCAGGGGTACAGGCTGTAAATCGTCAGGCTTACACATTTCACAGCACTCACCATAGCACATACCCTCCCCAATGTCCATAACCCCACCCCCTATCTCCCTACTCCTCTACCCCTGGCAACCCTCAGTTTGTTTTGTGCAATTAAGAGTCTCTTATGGTTTGTCTCCCTCCTGATCCCATCTTGTTTCATTTTTTCCTTCCCTACCCCCCAAACCCCCCACATTGCCTCTCAAGATCATATGATAATTATCTTTCTCTGATTGACTTATTTTGCTCAGCATAATACCCTCTAGTTCCATCTACGTCATGGCAAATGTCAAGATTTCATTTCTTTTGATGGCTGTATAGTATTCCATTGTAGATATATACCACATCTTCTTTATCCATTCATCTGTTGATGGACATCTAGGCTCTTTCCATAGTTTGGCTATTGTGGACATTGCTGCTATAAGCATTTGGGTTTAGTACCCCTTTGGATCACTACATTTGTATCTTTAGGGTAAATACCCAGTAGTGCCATTGCTGGGTAGCAGGGTAGCTCCATTTTCAACTTTTTGAGGAACCTCCATGCTATTTTCCAGAGTGGCTGCACCAGCTTGCATTCTCATTAACAGTGTAGGAGGGTTCCCCTTTCTCCGCATCCACTCCAATATCTGTCATTTTCTGACTTGTTAATGTTAGCTATTCTGACTGGCGTGAGGTAGTATCTCATTGTGGTTTTGATTTGTATTTCCCTGATGCCAAGTGATGTGGAGCACTTTTTCATGTGTCTGTTGGCCATCTGGATGTCTTCTTTGCAGAAATGTCTGTTCATGTCCTCTGCCCATTTCTTGATTGGATTATTTGTTCTTTGGGTGTTGAGTTTGATAAGTTCTTTAGAGATTTTGGATACTAGCCCTTTATCTGATATGTCATTTGCAAATATCTTTTCCCATTCTGTCAGTTGTCTTTTGGTTTTGTTGACTGTTTCCTTTGTTGTGCAAAAGCTTTTGATCTTGATGAAGTCCCAATACTTCATTTTTGTCCTTGCTTCCCTTGCCTTTGGCGATGTTCCTAGGAAAAAATTGCTGTGGCTGAGGTCGAAGAGGTTGCTGCCTGTGTTTTCCTCAAGGATTTTGATGGATTCCTGTCTCAAATGGAGGTCTTTCATTCATTTTGAGTCTATTTTTGTGCTGTAAGGAAATGGTCCATTTTCATTTTTCTGAATGTGGCTGTCCAACTTTCCCAACAGCATTTGTTGAAGAGACTGTCTTTTTTCCATTGGACATTCTTTCCTGCTTTCTCAAAGATTAGTTGACCATAGAGTTGAGGGTCTATTTCTGGTCTCTCTATTCTGTTCCATTGATCTATGTGTCTGTTTTTGTGCCAGTACCATACTGTCTTGATGGTGTGGATAAGTCTGCTGCCAATCTAATATTTTCTCCATTTTATGTTACAGACTTCTTGTCCCGGGCTGCTTTCAGGATTTTCTCTTTGTCACTAAGATTTGTAAGTTTTGCTATTAGATGACGGGGTGTGGACCTATTCTTGTTGATTTTGAGGGGGGTTCTCTGTGCCTCCTGCGATTTTGGTGCTTCTTCCCTTTGCCATATTAGGGAAATTCTCTACAATAATTCGTTCCAATATACCTTCTGCCCTCCTCTCTCTTTCTTCTTCTTCTGGAATCCCAATTATTCTAATACTGTTTCATCTTTTGATATCACTTATCTCTTGAGTTCTCCCCTCGTGGTCCAGTAGTTGTTTGTCTCTCTTTTGCTTAGCTTCTTTATTCTCTGTCATTTGGTCTTCTATATCATTAATTCTCTCTTCTGCCTCATTTATCCTAGCAGTAGGAGCCTCCATTTTTTAATTGGACCTCATCAATAGCTTTTTTGATTTCAGGTTGGTTAGATTTTAGTTCTTTTATTTCTCCAGAAAGGGCTTTTATTTCTCCAGACAGGGTTTCTCTAGTATCTTCCATGCCTTTTTCAAGCCCAGCTAGCACCTTGAGAATTGTCATTCTGAACTCTAGATCTGACGTATTACCAATGTCTGTATTGATTAGGTCCCTAGTCTTTGATACTGACTCTTGTTCTTTTTTTTTTGTGGTGAGTTTTTCCACCAGATGTGAATATATGAATGAGAGAATAAAATACAAAGAGGGTGGCAAAGACCCCAGAAAAAATGTGCGTTAACTAAATGAGAAGAGACCCCAAATCTGGGGGAGAAGATAAGGGGTAAAAAGAAGTTCCAAAAAAAAAATTTAAAAAAAAAAATTAGACTGGTGAATAGAACAGAGCAACCTACTTGATTTTAGGTGTATTTTGGTCTCTTAGAAGAAACTACCTCCCAAAATTTTACAGAAAGAAAAACATATATATACAAAAATAAGGGTAGACACAATGAAGGGATGGAATATGACTGTAAAGATGATAATTTTAAAAAAATTCTAAAAAAGGAGTTGATAAATTGGTTGGGAAAAGAAAGAAAAACAAAGTGGAGAGAATTTTCTCAGGCTGGAGACTAGAATAAAACCCTGTGCTAGATTTAGGGTATATTTTAATCTATTAGAAGAAGTTGTATACCAAAATTTTTTAGAAGAAAAAACTCTGTGTGTATACAAAAAAATAAAGTTAGATACAATGAAGGATAAAATATGACTATAATAATAAAGGTTTAAAAAGATTTTTTTTAAAGAAAGGTATTGTTAGGATAAACTAGTTAAAATGTTAAAAGAGGAAAGAGTAAAAGTTAGAAAAAATTAGAATAAGAAAAAAAAGTTTTATAGGGACACCTGGGTGGCTCAGTTGGTTAGGTGGCTGCCTTCAGCTCAGGTCATGATCCTGGCGTCCTGGGATCGAGTTCTGCATCGGGCTCCTTGCTTGGCAGGGAGCCTGCTTCTCCCTCTGCCTCTGCCTGCCACTCTGTCTGCCTGTGCTCACTCGTTCTCTCTCCCTCTCTCTCTGGCAAATAAATAAATTTAAAAAAAAATTTTAAAAAAAGAAAAAAATGTTTAAAAAATTTAATTAACTTTGCCAGACTGAAGTATCACTGGGAGAAAGCCATGAATTCCATGCTTTGCTTTCCTCTCCTCTGGAATTCCACTGTTTTCCTTGATCAGTGAACTTGGTCTTGACTGGACGTTCTCACTGATCTTCTGCCGGAGGGGCCGTTTGCGGTGATTCTCAAGTGTCTTTGCCTGAGGTGGAATTGTGCCGCCCTTGCCAGGGTCCAAGCTAAGTAATCTGCTCGGGTTCATTCCTGGGAGCTTTTGTTCCCTGAACACTTTCTGTAGAGCTCTGGAGAAAGGTAATGAAAATGGCGGCTTCCCAATCTCTTTCCCGGTGGAGCCGAGAGCTCAGGGCCCCACTCCTCAGTGTGCCCTTGGAGAAAAGCTCCCAATCACTCCCATCTCCCTGGTCTCTGGCTGTGCTCTGAGCTCACCCAGCCTGTGACCAAGCATTTCTGTCTGTGGCGCACAGCCCCATTTGGAGTCTCCAAACCCAGCAGATCCTGCCACTGTGCTCTTCTGGTGGATGAAGTTTGGTCTCCCCAGATCTGCCACTTGTGGGGTCCCCACTCAAAGAGCAGTGGTCTGACTGTGCTGTAGATCACAGTTTAAGGTAATCCCACACTGAGAGCTCACTCCTCGGCTCTGTCTCTGTAGTCAGCTTCCCTGCTCTGATACCTGCGAGCTCTGCGACACTCAGACACCCCCGATCCTTCTGTGACCCCGCAGGACCTGAGACCACACTGTCTCCACGAGGGCTCCACTCCCGCATAGCCTCTGGAGCGATGTCCCTCAGTGGAGCAGACTTTTAAAAGTCCTGATTTTGTGCTCTGTTGCTCCGCCACTTGCTGGGAGCCGGCCCCTCCTCCCGCGGTCTATCTTCCCGTTGCTTTGGATTCACTTCTCCGCCAGTCCTACCTTTCAGAAAGTGGTCGATTTTCTGTTTCTAGAATTTCTTCTCTTCTCTTCAATCTCCTGTTGGATTTGTAGGTGTTTGGAATGGTTTGGTAACTATCTAGCTGAACTCCTGTGACCTGATGTCATCTCAGTCTGCTACTCCTCCACCATCTTGACTCCTCTCTCCCTCTATGGATAAATATTAATTAGAAATCTTCCATCATGTGTGTTTTCTTCATCATGCCATTAATAGAATCTGTTTCCTCATTTGTCAGTGGGAATAATGATAGCATGAATTCCTTAGTTGCTATAAAAAATTGAGAGAATGTACCTAAACTTCATTCTAGAATATCAGACCCATTGTAAGATTACAATAAGAGATGGCTGCTAATAATCATGATGAGGATGAGAAGGAAGAGGATGAAAGAGAAAGTAGCTGAACTAGGGGGCACTGATGTTATTAGGAAGACAGTTAAGGGCTGGTTGGGTATTCAGGAACTACTGTAAATGCATTGAGAATATGTGATCTGTGAGAGGAAAAGAGGAATATGGGGCATTATAAATAGTTCAGAAAGACAACCAGAATGGAAGAAAATATTTGCTAATCATATATCTATTAAAGGTTAACATCCAGAATACACAAAGGACTTCTACAACTTGACAACAAAACCAAAATAACTCAATTTAAAAACGGGCAATGGATTTGAATAGACACCTCCAAAGAAGATATATGAATGACCAATAAGGGCAGAAAAAGATGTTCAACATCACTAATCACTAGGGAAATAAGAATGAAAACCATAATGATAATGAGATAGCGTACCATACCCATTAGGATAGCTCTTATATAAACAAAACAAAAGCAACAAAAGGCCCAGAAATTAGCAAGTGTTGGAAGGATATGGAGTAATTGGAACCCTTGTGCATTGCTGGTAAGAGCATAAAATGGTTCAGCTGCTGCAGAAGGCAATTTAGTGGTTCCTCAAAAAAGTCAAACATAGATTTATCATATGGTCCAACAGTTTCACTCCTAGTTATATACCCAAATAATTAAAATCAGGGACTTGAACAGACACTTAGATTCCCATGTTCATAGTAGCATGATTCACAGTAGCCAAAATTTAGAAACTACCCAAATTTTTATCAACAGATAAACAAAATGTACATGTATTGTGTGTACACAATAGACTGTAATATAGCCATAAATAAGAATGAAATTCAGATATGTGCTACAACATGGGGTTTATTTCTCCCAGCCTCATGAACTTTGCAATGTTATGGTAATTGAAAGAGGACAGATGCAAAGAACAGATATTGTAAGATTCCACTTATACGAGTACCTAGAATAGGCAAATTCATAGGGACAGAAAATCAGTGAGAAGGTACTAGGGCTCGTGGGGAGAGAAAAATGAGGGATTATTGCTTAATGGGAATAGAGTTTCTGTTTGAGATCATGAAAAATTCTGAAAATGGTTAATGGTGATGCACTAGATTGTACACTTAAAAGAGAGTTAAAATGCTAAATTTTATGTTATTTATATTTACCAAAGTAAAATATTCTTTAAACATAAATTGGAAATTTTAGAGTTAAATTTTATCTGCATAATTTGGCCTAGGAGTGCTATAGATTATTCAGAAATTTGAATTCCCATTTATAAAGTGAAATGATAAAGAGGCCCAGGATAGCAACACAGCATGTTTGGGTAATCTAGAGAGAAGGGTGAGGTCAGTACTCAAACTCCATGTCACTAGTAAATGCATGGAGTTTTACCATCTACTAGGTAGTGTTATTAACAACCCATTTTAGCGATATTTTTTTGAGCTCCTACTCTGTGCCAAGCTCTGTTCTGGGTATTTCTGGGGATTGTCTATAGAAATCTAAAGCATAATTCCTAATCTCAAGGGTTTTGCAATCTGGTTGGGAATCATAGTTTAATTACATGTGAAATGACTTTTGAGAAATGCAAGATTAAAAATATAAGAGCTGGGTTGGGCAATGTAAAACTGTGAGGATGAGATTCAACAAGGGCTAGTGATGTCTGGGCCCTGAGTGGGGTCTTTGATTTGGCTAATGTGTTGATAAGCCTGAGAAGTGTCAGATCTCCTGCATTATTGATGGATATCCTCATGAATGTTGAGCTGTTCAGGGAACTGTGGTCCCAGCAAGAGGCTAAAGGATTTATCAAAGCTCCCCATGAAAGCTGTACTAACTGGATTAGCTGCTAACACGGATTGAAGCTTTGAGTGGGATTAATCCCAATTGCAGTGAATTAGTTTCTCTTTTTTTTATCTTTTTCCTGCTTTTCTCTGTAACTTGACTCTTTGGCAGAGCCAAGTGGGACAGTGGATACAATACTCAAGGTGAGTTTCTGAAGTTAAAGGAATCTGGGAAAGGAGCTTAGGAAGTGACCTTTCCCTGGTTTTACACCCTGCTGGGTTCAGTTCAGCAGTGAGGAAGATGTACCTCTCAACCTTTCATCATGAGTTTCTCTATCCCCCAACCTCATAGGCTTAACTACTGCTTTAGTAACCCTAAACATCTGGGGTAGGGATGGAGGTCAAAACAACAACTCCAGATGGTTCAATGTGGAGGCTGTAAAATAGATTTTTACAAGACAGTTCAAGGTTGGGACGCCTGGGTGGCTCAGTTGGTTGGATGACTGCCTTCGGCTCAGGTCATGATCCTGGAGACCCAGGATCGAGTCCCGCATCAGGCTCCCAGCTCCACGGGGAGTCTGCTTCTCCCTCTGACCTTCTCCTCGCTCATGCTCTCTCACTGCCTCTCTCTCAAATAAATAAATAAAAATCTTTAAAAATTAAAAAAAAAGACAGTTCAAGGTTGTTTAATCAATGAAATCTATTTTTAGAATTTTCCTAGTTTTTTTAAAATTTTATTTATTTATTTGACAGACAGAGATCACGAGTAGGCAGAGAGGCAGGCAGAGAGAGAGGAAAGGAAACAGGCTCCCTGCTGGGAAGAGCCCGATGTGGGGCTTGATCCCAGGATCCTGAGCTGAAGGCAGAGGCTTTAACCCACCGAGCCACCCAGGTGCCCCAGAGTTTTCCTAGTTTTTGTTGGTACTGTCATGGCTTCACTGATGGAGAATTGTCAGCAGAAACTTCTTGTTTTCTTCTTTTGCCTTTTATCTCTTCCTCGATTCCCCTTGTTGATGTTCCTTCCATATTAATTGAGTACTGCTGAAAGATTAAGTTCTGGGTATATAAAAATAAATTAAAAGTTCATAGCTGATCCTTAATAAATGTTTTCCAAATTGAACTGAATGTATAAGCATATTCTCTTGCTATTCAGAACCTCTGCCTGGCATTTAAGTCTGGCCGTAAAATGACCCTATTCACTCTTCCATATGTACCTGCTCCCATAATGTCTTCTAATCCAAACATATCAATCTCATCTTTTAAATACAGTGTGACCATTCTATACCCTTCTACATCAGCTTGATGTGCTGATCTCTCTGTGTGCAATTCCTCTTCTTGATCCCTACTTTGATGTTTCAAATCCCATCACATTCCTAGACAGTTTTTCAAACGTAACTCTGCCTCCTCTAGTTCTCTCTGTCCTCTTCTTCCATATTGTTCTCTGTGTTCTGTTAATAATTAGTGTGCCTATAGCATACTTTATTATCCAGTCCTGGCCAAAGCTACTTAACTAGAATATGTTTCCACGTGTGTCTGTCTCTAGCTGTTTCAATATCATTGGGAAATTTTATTGGCTTTTCTGCACATCACCACACAGTGAATGATTGCTCTTGTACCTTGTCAGGTCTTTATTGGGCACCTAATCCGAGTATTGCCTGAAGTGGTTCTAAGAAGCTCTTTCTATAATTCCTCCAAATTTTTAGTTGGCATGGATACTCAGTCTTGGCTCTGGCTCAGTTTGTGGCTGGAATTAAGACTCAGTTTGTGCCTGGGGGTTATGAGTCAATCTGTGACTAGGTCTTGAGTCTATTTATGTTAGAGTTAAATCATCACAGTAAATACATTAAAAAAATTGTAATTAATCAACTTTTTGTCAGTCTTGCATGAATATTTTATTAGTTGCCATATCCCTATGGCTCAGCAGAGAACCTGGCACACTGTAGGCACTTTAATAATTGTTGGCTAGGAATTAATGAATAGTCTCACTCTGTGGCCGATGTGGGTCCAGTATTGGTTGGGGTTAAGGCTGATTCTGTGCCCAGGGTTTGGATGGCAATCTGTGGCTACTTTCAGGAGTAAGTTGGGGTCATTTGTAGCTGAGATCTGGTTTCATTCTGTTAGTGGGAGTAGGACATAGCTTGTCGTCACACTCAGAGGCTGAGTGGGAGGCTAGTGTTGGGAGGCAATGTCCCATCAAGGGACATAGTAAGCATGCTGGCTCAAATGGGATCAAATTCTTGATCTCAGGCTCATTGTCACTGAGAGCTGAATCCCAGCATTAGCTGTCCATTGGGAATGGGAAGTTTAATCTGCCAGAACACACTATGTGATCACAACCTAGGGCAGTAGATGGACTCAACAACATTTGTACCACCTTCTGCATGGACTTCAGAGACTTTTCAACTCAATTTTACATGAGGAGATTTCTGGCATCATTATCTACTGAAGGCTTTTCTTCACAGTTTGGAAATGAATGGCCTGATTTCAAGATGTAGAATAGGGATTATCCTACAGGGATGGTTGGGTAGGGAAGGAGTTGATGAATTATGATTTTAAGTTGTTCAGTGGTCCTACGTGCTCACTTGCTCACTGTTCTATTTAAATGTCAGTCCCTGTCACCTCTGTTGAGGTGTCTCTCTGACTCTGCTGCTGTGTCTGTCTGGAGTTCCTCTGGCTGGCTGTCTCACTGCCCATCTCCAGTTTTCTTTGTCCTTTCTTGGTTTTTAGCAGTCACCTTGCTAGGTTCTTGCTGAGGCAGCACTGCTCCCAAATGATTAATAACTTGGAAAATGGCTTTGAGTCTGGTGATGGATTAATCCCAGTGGAGAAGGAATAGCTGGGAGGCCAGATGCCCTGGAAAGGAAATGACCACTGGAAGCTTTTTACCCAGATCTGGGCAGATTTTCTCCCCAACTGAGGCCATTGCTTGGATATACAGAAACTTCTCTCTCACTCCTGTATCTTCCTGTAGCACCTCTGTTTCCAGGTCCTATCACTATTTCATGATCAAAACTTTCCAGTTTAGGGTCCTATGCTTTGATCTCTCCTTTGAGCCAAAATACCCAGGTTTTGATCTTGGATTTTCCATAAATGTTATACTTTACAAAAATCATTTCATCTTTCTAGACCTCAGTTTCCTTATTTGTGAAATGAAAATGATAGTCTGTGTAAGGATAAAAAGGAGGGATACATTTGTCAGTGCTTCAGAAATTTAAAACTTCTGTGCAAATGTAAGAATCAGTCTTATAGATTATCCTCATGTATGTTTTTTTTATCTTAGAAGAGAGATTTTAATATGTTAACTTGGAGTCATGAAGAAATATGGAATATTACAGGCACCAAGAGGGGTCCGGGATATATATATATATTTGGCTAGGATAATGGGCACTTTTTGGTTATTTTTATCAGAAACTGATTTTTCCCTACATGTGTAGATATTCCATCTCTTTTGGTTGAACACAAACACATTCATTCATATAGGTCTATACATACACAAACACAATGCAGCCTTACACATGTTGGAGGGAGAAATTGAGGATAGAATCTTTGATCTTTCCTTGAGAGTACCATGATTCTTTTTTTTTAAAAAGATTTTATTTATTTATTTGACAGAGATCACAAGTAGGCAGAGAGGCAGGCAGAAGGGGGGAGGGGAAGCAGGCTCCCTGCCGAGCAGGGAGCCCGATTCGGGCTTAATCCCAGGACCCTGAGATCATGACCTGAGCTGAAGGCAGAGTCTTTACCCACTGAGCCACCCAGGCACCCCGAGAGTACCATGATTCTTAATGAGACAATTTTTTTTGCTAGAAATTAATAGAAGAAAATAAAGACCTATTTGATTCTGCTCTGTCATTATTCTCTTTGAATCTATTATGAGTAAGATGTTTTGTCCATGCTTATTGATCCACCATCTTGGATGAGGGACCCATGCCACGGAAAGTCTTTCATGCTTGTGACCCATCATCTTGGATGAGGATTATTTTTCAGAAATTTCATTCAGCTGATAGTCTTGGAGCACCAATAATATTGCCACGGGGCATCAGCTAGAGCAAGACAGACTCACCTCTGCCCTCATGATACTTAACTTTGCCATTCTGACTACTGACTAGGTGCGGTTCTAATCACTGTGAATGGAGTGGTAAACCAGATAGACAAGGTTCCTGTTCTCATGGAGTTAGATAATCCACAAGTAAAAATATATCAGGTGAGTTTCATAAAGAGAATCAAATCTGGTGATGAAGCATAGAGTACCTAGAGGGCAACTATAGATGGTTTGGTCAAGAAAGGCCACCTCTGAGCATGTGCTATGTAAGTCCAAGCTTGAATTACAAGAAGGAGCAAGATATGCAAAGATTTAGGACAATGGAAAAACAGAAGAAGTTCAGTGTAGCTGGTGCCCAGTGGGCAAGTAAAAGGGTATGAGGATGAAATTCATAAGGTTAAAATTGTCTAGACTGTTGGAGGCTCTTGATTCTAAGTGTATCAGCAGAAATCTCATTTTAAGCAGTTAAAGTGATATGCTTTCATAGATGTTTTAAAAAGAGGGGTTGTTATAGACAATAGATTATAGGATATAAGTGATAGCAAACTTAGGGAGATATGGTAGGAGGTATTTCAGTAACCTCCTAATAAATAAGTAATAAAAGGTGATAGAGGTTTGCTTTGGGGAATGAGTAGTGGAGACAGAGAGAAGAGGAAGAAGTAACGGTATGTATGTCATATTTAGTGGAAAATTGGATGTTGGAGTTAAAGGGAAAAAGAGGAATTTCTGTCATTGTATTTCAATATGTTTGCTCATCCATCTCTGTAGACTGTAAGCTTCTTGAGGCCAGAAGCTGGCTCTTTCAATATCCCTTGCTCTTAGCACAATGTTGGGTATAATGAATATATGTTGAACAAAGGAGTAAAAGCATGCATGCGTGGATACAAGAATATAAGTAGGAACTAACTATCTTAAAAGTTATCCATTTCCTACTTAAATTTTAAAAGTCCTATATTTGTATTTGTCATGTCTTTTGTTTTGTTTTTCCTCTTTGTAACTGAATTTTAATAATACCAGAGCAGCAGGATGATATTTATATTAAAGTCAATGAACCCATGACTGTTCAATAGGGATTTAAAAGCCTCAACCAGTGACAACTTGACTTCACCAAGGTAGATTCCATGAACTTCATTTTCCATTTGTCTTTTATCCTGTTGAGGCCTGTTCCTCCTAGAAGTCTAGCTTCTGGGCACAGGCCAGTTGTAATTGGCTAAAATTGATTGCTCATTGAAAAATGACAGCTAAGTAATCAAGACTGGAAATTTGAGCTGCAAGTTCCATCAAGAACTTTCCGCAAAGACTCCTTAGCCTAGGGAGTGCGACTCCTCCAACAGGGCCTGATGTAGAGGAAGATTTAAATTGGAGCTGCTTTTCCATGGCCTTTGGAAAGGTGCTGATTCATTTTCTAAACTGGGCCAGATCAAAAGCAAAGCTGAAGCAACTTTCTCAGGCATTTGGCCTAGAAGAGGAATGAGAGTTTGGCCTACCACATAGAAATAAAGTGGTTTGCAGGTTGTAACATCTCATTGAGAGTACAAAGATCCTACTGACTGCCTGTGGCCCTGCCAGGAACCTTGAAATGCCCATTTCTTCCTTGACTTAATGCACCAGAGATTCCCCTGGAGATGCTAATATTATGATCAGGTTCGATTAGTATCAGTGCTGATATTTCAGAATATTACAATCCTTAATCTCTGAATAGAAGTCCTTGGAATTGTAGATCCTTCTCCCAGTTAAAGTCAGGCACGGGTGAATAAATCCACTCCAAGTTCTTCCAACACCAGCCATGGTTCTTCCATGGTCATGGTCCTGAAACAACTGTTCAGCCAAAGGAAGAAACCTGGTCTTTCTGAGAGGTGGAGCTGATAGTGCCTTAGGGTAGCTATAAACATTCTCTCTGTGTGCATTCATTCCAGCATTCATTCACAAAGTGAATTCACAAACATCTCAACTGTTTGTATGCAAAAACCCAGGCCTAGAGAAAGGAAAGAGACTTGCCTGAAGTTAGCCTTTTTTGCAGATCTAAGATGAGCTAGAAACTAGATATTAGTTCTGTTTTCTTTTACCAATTCTTACACTAGCAAAAATTGCCCCCTTTGTTTAATGCACATTTGTTTAATGCACATTTTCATCATGATGTAACCATCTTCCTAATCACAGAACAAGGATGTACCAGCACTACTTTAATGAGGAAAAGCCATTTTATAGTCGGTCCCCCATCACTGGCTTTGTAGAAGCTTGGAGAATTAACTGTAAATCACTTTTGTTTACATCTGGTGGGTTTAGGAACATCAGAGTAAGAAGCAGTGGAGACTCACAAATCTGGAGCTAGCTAATTCAAATTCGTACCTTCCATGGACGTGTGAAGAAAAGAGTTTGCTAAGGTAGGCAACATCATATATTTAATTCCAGGACTCTCCCTCCTCTAAAGATTTTTAGAGCAGTTTCACACTAAATGAGAAAACTAGCCCAAATTAGGAAACACAGAGACTTGCAGTTTTCTATTACCTACTAAAACCAGTCTAAATAAGTGGATAGCCTTGGTTGATTTCATTGAAGTAACAGATGAGAATGTTATGGAATGAACATATAATTAAAAATAAGTGCATGTGCACCTAATTTGTATGAGAATGTGTGAAAAATAATTTTCTTTATGATTTCTTAAGCATTTCCTCTGAAAACCTTAAAATGCTATTTTGTTTAAAAACCTTGGCTTTTATACAGGAGGCATTTTAGCTTATGACTTAAGTTAAATTGAAATCAGAATGATCCTGTTCCAACACTTACCAGCTATTTAGCCCTAGGAAATTTTATCAATATTGTGGAGTCTCAGTTTTTTCCATAGTAAAATTGGCATAATAATACCAACTTTGGTATTTTAGATATTTTACCAACTTTGTAGGGTTTTTGTAAGATTTTTTTTTTAAAGATTTTATTTATTTATTTGACAGAGAGAGAGATCACAAGTAGGCAGAGAGGAAGACAGAGTGAGAGGGAAGCAGGCTCCCTGCTTAGCAGAAAGCCCGATGGGGGGCTCAATCCCAGGACCCTGGGATCATGACCTGAGCCGAAGGCAGAGGCTTTCACCCACTGAACCACCCAGGCACCCCGGTTTTTGTAAGATTTTAATTAGGTGATACATGGTAAGTGTTTAGTGCACTACCTCTCACATAGGTGTGAAACAGTACTTAATGAAATCCAATATTATTATTATACTTCTTAACACTAATATCAGACATTTCAAATATTGACTTCCCACTTTCACACTATCACAAATTTCCTAGTAGCAGAAGATGACAAGAGCAAGGTAAGCAAAGATACCATCCCAGTAGATGCTGATAATGGCGAGCCTTGTTAGGAAAGTGACATACAAATGTTATACAACACCCCCTATCCCTAGCCAGGTCTGGAGCAGTACTCGCTAATTAAACACAAATATATCTTAGCAGATACAAATCCAACTCTTTAAATGAAAGACTGGGTTTTCATTCCCAGCAAAGCTTCTATGAATTTTGAATTATTTAAAACCACCTACCTGAACGGGCATGAGTCCCTCATTGACATCTTGGGCCATTATTTTGATATACGGCTCTTTCCAAAGCTCTGTCTCAATGTAACCTGTGTCCCCGCCAGCCCGCCGGCCGGTCACACTCTCGCCCTATTGACTTGCCAAGGGGAATTATTTACTTGGCACCAATTATATGCTCTGCACTATACGACACTTGGTGATAATAATAGCTTGGGTTTATTTGGTAACTTCCCTCCAAGGAGCTGAGAGGACATTCAGATGCACAGATAAACTGCCATATTTTCTCCTAACTTACAGCACTTGGCCTCCTACAAACCACTTCGGGGTGCTGATAATGTGGAGATATACATTGGAGAAAAGGACAGTGGGAATGCAGATGAAGAATGGAGGAAGAGAAAGGAAGGAGAGAGCAGACAAGAGGAGCAGGGAACAGACAAACAGGGAAAGAATTCTATTTTCACTGCTGCAGGAAGGCAGAATCTATCTTTCACTGATGTTACAGGGAACCTGCAAAGTTAGAGATACCTCCAAAATATGTCACTCTTATTTCCTCTGGGATCCAAATCCTCATCCTGGCATTCAAGTTTTATCCAACCTGTATAACGTTCTCTCTTTTGTCTTCCATCTTGTTTGAATTAGACTGCCAACTCCAGGACCTAGAATTCCCCGTCTTGCAAGGAAAACTTGAATTAAAATGAACTCCAAAATAAGTCATCATAATCTTAATGATAAAGTATGGGCCCTGGAAAGGATGAGAGTGGGTGGCAACAGTCTTGTCACCACCCCAAACAGTAATGTTTTCTCCAATAAGTGAGCCAGTTGGTTCTTAAACACCTGTCGCTCTGGTGGTCCCCATTAAGAGGCTCTGGCTGTAAGGAAGATCTTCCTTATTTTGTACTTCAAATCTGTTTTTTTTCCTGTAACAGCTGGTGTTAGGGAACACCTCCTGGCCTTGTTCTGTGTGTTTTACATACCTGATTTACAAGCCCCCGAATAATTTTGAAAGATCTCTTTACCCTCCTCTCTCTTTACACAGAAGAAAAAAAGTTTCAAGGAGGCTAAATGGCTTGTCTAATCTCACAGTTTGTAAGTGTTACAGCCATAGTCAAAGCCAAGTCTATAATTCTGTATTATCTTGCCACTTTTTTCCTCTTCAAATTTTTATTCAAATTCTAGTTAGCTAACATACAGTGCAATATTGGTTTCAGGAGTAGAACTTAGTGATTCATCACTTACATGAATACCCAGTGCTCATCATAGCACGTGCCCTCCTTGATGCCCATCACCCATCTCGCCCATCCCACCCACTTCCCTCCATCAACCCTCAGTTTGTTTTCTATCTTTGAGTCTCTTATGGTTTGTTCCCCCCTTTCTCTCCCCCCATATGTTCATCTGTTTTGTTTCCTTTTTCTTAACCTGTTTTGTTTTTTAAATCCCACATAGGAATGAAATCATATGGTATTTGTCTTTCTCTGACTTGTTTTGCTTAGCATAGTGCACTCTAGTTCCTTCCACAGTGTCACGAATGGCAAGATTTCATTCCTTTTGATGGCTGATAATGTTCCATTATATATGTATCACATCTTCTTATCTATTCATCAGTCAGTGGACACTTGGGCTCCCTCCATAGTTTGGCTATTGTAGATATTCCTGCTATAAACAACAGGGTGCACGTACCACTCCGAATCTGTATTTTTGTGTCCTTTGGGTAAATACCTAGTAGTGTAATTGGTGGATTGTAGGTTGTTTTATTTTTAACTTTTAGAGGAACCTCCATACTGTTTTCCAGAATGGGTGCACCAGTTTGCGTCCTTACCAACAATCCACCACTTGTCACTCTTTAACTGATGGCATTCCCTTCCTCTTTAGCTATCAAAACCCCACTTACTTTTAAGTTTACCTTAAATCTTGATTTTTCTATGAAACCTTCTTTTGACTACCCCATCTTGTGGTGGCCAATTTTCTATTATGAGACACCTCAACAATTTAGTTCTATAAAATTCTTATGGCAGTTATCCATAAGATCCTGCATCATGGAATCTCTTCTACAATGAACTTAAATTTTATTTAAATATTGTTTGATTATTTAGACTCATGGAACACCAGAAGTTGAAGAGACGGAAGGGATAATAAAAATGACAATAGTTGGTATTTATGAATAATTACTATGAAAGATTACTCTAAGTGACTTACTTGCATTAATTCATTTAATCCAAACAAAGCCTTGTGATATATGCACATATATTATTTTCGTCTTACAAATGGAAAGAGAAATACAAAGATATTAAATTTCTCATGATTAACAGCTATGGATTCAGTTCAGTTGAAACAGACTTGAAATAAAAAGTTATTTTTTTCTTAAATTTGTCAGCAAAACCTCATCTAACATACCGATTTTGTGGCAAAGCTTGATCTGATGTGAGATCAGGCTATACTTATTATATTTTACTTAAGGTTAATATTCATATATTTTGCTGAAGAAATATTTGTGTTTCATTTTTGAATACTGCTCCAGACCTTGCTAGGGTTGGGAGATGTGTGTGTTATATTTGTATATTATTTTCCTAACCCTTCCCTCACAGCCTTGCGTATCTGATATTTGGAAACACGTCTGCCCCTAAAGCCTCTTTTTTTTTTTTCCTGTGCACAAAGGTGTTTCTATTAAAGCAAGGGAACAGGACCTGGGGGCAGAAAGAGCTGCACAGGGATTATGAGGAAGGATTGATTATATAGTTTTAAGTTGGGGGGTGGGTGGGTAGAGATAAAGGAAGTTTCCAAAATGATTTTCATCTGTTAAAAAGACTTAAGGGATCCTGGAGTTCTGGCTATCGTTCAGCTAATATTGCTTTTTGTCCCTAAAGGATTTTGCAGAGAGAATTTAGATCTGTAGTTAGTGGTAAAAGAGCCACGTTTCAAATCTAACTATTAGATACTAGAGCTGGATTCATAACAAGGACATTATCTTTTTAACCCTTCCTGTAAAATATAAGAAAACCAAAAGTCAAGGAAGAGCAGTGAATGGACTGATACACAGGTGATAAAATATATTTTTCATATTTCAGCAGAGCTCTCAAAGGGGATACTCTTTCTATGTACATGTCTTGTCTGTCTCGCATCTGATTCCTTCACCTGGGGACCAAGGCAGTAATGGAGATGTAGACATTTCCTCCTGGGACCCACCATGGCACAGTGGTTAGGGAAACCCAGGCTTTGTGGTCACAGGAACCTGTGGTTGAATGGTGGCTTCACCACTTACTGTCCACTTTGCGTCTGGGGCCGTATCCCCGACCATAAAACACAGTGAAGACAGCACTGTAGGGGCTGAGGGAATGATGGATTTAAAATGTAGACAGAGCAAAAATTAAACAAATGGAAATTTTTCTTTTTAACGAATTTTTGGTGGTTGAGTGAACCTGACCGGCTTTGGGATTGCCTTCTCTTATACTCTCCTGGTATTAGCAGGGACAATCTGAGTTAGTATTTAAGTTATTAATTTGTTATTGGGCCTTATTCAAGTCTTGCCAGCTTTAGTTCTTAGGTTTCTCATTTGTCAAATGGGAGATTAGCCTGTCTCTTAAGTTTATTCTAATGTTGTTGGTTTATGATTTTATTCCTGAAAGCATAGCAATTATAATATATGATTCTGGACTTCTTAGAAAGATTGTTTTTGTTGTTATTGTTTGCAAGATAGGCATTGTACTTTAACATAAGACATAATAAACTGTGGATAATTGATCCCAACAATGAGAAGAACAGTGGAGAGGACCTTGCTTTGTTTTGTTTTGTTGGTTTTTGTTGCAATTCTTTTTTTAATTGTGGTAAAAAGCACATGACATCTACTCTCTTGGATTTTAGAGGGAACAGTATTGTTAATTACAAATACAATGTTGTACAGCTCTCTGTAACTTTCCGTCTTCTATGATTGAAACTTTATATCTACTGAACATCATCTCCGCTTTTCTCCTTCCTCCCAGACCCTGACAACCATCATTCTACTTTCTGCCTCAATGAGTCTGACTACTTCACATAGCTCGTAGAAGTGGAATCATATGGTATTTGTCCTTCTGGAGACTGTCTGGTTTCACTTAGCATAATGTCCTCAAGGTTCATCCATCTTATAGCACGTGATGAGATTTCTTTCCTTTTATGGCTGAATAGTGTGTCATTGTATGTGTTTGCCACATTTTCTTCATCCATTCATCTCTGGATGGACATTTGGGTTATTTCTAGCTCTTGGCAATTGTGAATCATCCTGTTCTGAACATGAGAGTGTGTAGAACTCAGGAACCTGTGTTCAGTTCTTTTGGATAAACACCCAGAGGTGGGATTGCTGGATCTTATGGTAGATGTGTTTTTAATTTTCTGAGGAATCTCTGTACTGTTTTTCATAGTAGCTGCACCATTTTACATTCCTACTGATGATGCACAAGGATTTCCTTTTCTCTACACCCCCACCAACACGGGTTATTTTTGTTTTTGTTTTTGTTTTTTTTAGTGGCCATTATAACACCTCTGGAGTGATACATTATTGTGGTTTTGCCTTGCATTTCCTTGATGATCAGTGTTGACATTTTTCATAGACCTACTGGCCATTGGAGAAATGTTTATTTAACTCCTTTGCTTGTTTTTAAATTGGGTTGTTTTTTCACTATTGAGTTTAGGGGTTCCTTATACATTTTGAGTATTAACCCCTTACTAGATATGTGATTTGCAAATATTTCCTCCAGTCCCATAGGTTGCCTTTGAGGGAGTCCTGGTTTTGAAACAAGAACACTTAATCTTGTCTTCCTTCTTTCTCTTTCTTCTTTCTCAAACCCTTAACTTTTGTTGCCTCAGTCTCATATCTGCCAAAAGGAATAATGACAGCATTCTGAGCTGATTTGTTATCTTGTGAGTACCACATGACTTAATATTTACTAAAATACTCTACCATTCACTTAAATTATTGGCATTTTATTTACCCTTATCACATTTCCACTCATATAGTAGAGTTGATAGAAAGCTAGTTTATCTTAAATTTCCCCATAACAAGAGTTACAGAGATCTTTTCACATTCTCTATTAGATAGTAGGGGATATGCTGTGTGTAACTTTTGCAATGTCCTATCATTCATCTCTCTAATTATTTATCTATGCATCCAACCACCCAGTTAAGGATATTTAACTTACCATAATTATTATCATCAAAATAATCAAAATGGAATTTTAAATAATTATTATAATTGTAATAATAATTTACATGGACATGGTGCTTTATAGTTTACAAAGCACTTTAGTCTGCATTATCAAAGTAGTCTTGAGAGACAGCTGTTTCTCCCTATGATATGGGTGTTTACTGAAGGTGACCCACATAGCCAAAGTTTGAGCTGTAACTTTGCTAATGAGAAGCAGAGATGGCTGTCTTAAGTAATTATTTATCTCTCTCTAACGCATTTATCATCTAACTTGTATCCTCATGTTAATATCATCTAGGTAGTTAGAGGAAGTGGTTAATTACTTAGGAGGTACCCGAGGCCCACAGAAAGTCCGTGACTTGACTAAAATTACATAGGAATTTCATTGCAAGGCTGGATCTCACATCTGAGTCTCCTGATGCTGTCCCTCTCCAGACTCTGAACCCCTCTACTGCTGATGAATCCCAGCTTCCCCCGTCACAAGGCATCCTTGTTTACCTCATGCCAGAGAGCTACCAACACTGGCTCCTTGCCACCTCTTCCCCTGCAGTGCCTCAGATGAAAAAAAAAAACCATGTCACTCTTCTCCACGTCCTAACCCCATTCTGTCACTCCTGCCTGCGTGCTGGTGAAATATGCTTTTGGCTGGGGGAAGAAAATTTGCAAGCCGCCAACCCAGAGATGGTCTAGTCGGGGGCTGGAGCAGGCACTGGACCAGATTCCATGGGGGAGAAATTGTTCTCTGGGGAGAACTATTGCCTTCGTTGTCTCTGTACTGAGAAAGGTCACCTTCTTTTCTATGATGGTTTCCTTAAATCCATTTGATAATGGATTTTATACACACACAGTATTTATATATACTCACAGGTACAAAAGTCAGTGTAGTAGCATACAAGGATCATAATGTAATGAAGAAACAGTCACATGCATGAGTGCAGTCTTACCATTTCACACATAGGCAAACTGAGGCCTCATAAGTCTGAAGGGACTTGCCCAGTAGAATAGTCATACCTTGGATGCAGGGGCAGAGCCAGCTCAGACCTCAGGGAAACCTTAGTTGATTCTGCATAGAAAACGTACACCTACAAAACGTCTTCCCAGCAGCTTGTGGGGAGCATCTTCCCAGAGCTCTCCTCGAGAGCACTTACAAAACCTGAAACTGCATATTCATTCCCATTTGGTTTATTGTTTTTCTCTTCCACTGAATGAGGAGATCCTTGAGGGGATGAACTGCATTGGTCTTGTTTACTGTACAATATTTAGTGTTTAACATGATACCTAGCATACAGGGACCTCTTACTAAATACTCGTTGACTGGGTGAACAAATCAATGACTATATTAATGATAAATTAATAAACCAGCTAGGAATGGAGCCTGAGTTTGGAGATTTCAGAGTAGTAGCCTCTCTTTAGAGCAAGCTGTCCCTCCATATTTTATATCTTGTAAGATATTTTATATTTAACGATGGCACAAATGCATTTTTCATTCATTTTGTGTGCAAAGGCAAAAGGTCCCCTTGCTTTTAGGATGACAAATACAAAGTGATTTAAGATTCTATGGTATATTCAGGACTGGAACAAGACCAAGGATTGGTCCAAAGCTGGTGACTGACTCGGGAAAGCTGGCGGTTCCCAAAGATTTTTTTCTATACTTCATAAAATCATGTTGGGTTAGTGTTCACCCTGAAGGCCTCATTTTGACTTAATCACCTTATCTCCAAAGACTTACATTCTGAAGTACTGGGGATTAGAACTTGTGAGTTTTGAGGGAACATAATTCACCCCAAAGCACTGTTCTAGGCCTGTGGGGTTGAGAAGAGAAGTGAGAGATCAGGCCCAGTAATGGGTAAATCTGAGTGGTAGAAGTAGAGAGGATGAGGAAGGTGGTCCTAGGGATGGGAAAGCAATCTCGTTTGCACAATTTAAGGATTCTCTACTCTTTTTTCCCCTTCTTGGATGATGGGCACACTTTGAGTCCTCCTGTGTTTCCATGAAATGAGATAGTATTGAATGCAAGGTCAAAAAAATCAACTGAACAGATACATATTGAAGACATAACGGAAGTTATTGTTTAACTTTCTCTGAGGCAGCCATGAATAGAATAGGGGTGTATACCAAGAAATCTAGACTGAAGTCCTTGCTTCTGCTTTTTTACTGTGATGTGGTTACACAGAATGCCGACAGAGGAGAGCGACCAAAAAATTAAAACTGATAAAACAGTAAAAGACACTTAAATGTACCAACTATGTGCCAGGCACTGTTCTAAGTGCTTCATGTGGTACAGCAACCTGTGTGGCACACACTGTTATTATACTCATCGTCCAAAGAGGAAGTTGGTACAAAGAGGTTGAAGGTACTTCACTGAGATCATCCAGCTAATTCAGTAGTGTAGCTGGGAATTGACCCCAGGCAGTCTGACTTTAGAGCTCTGCACTAAGTGAAGAGTTCAGGAAACTGGAGACTTTTCTAGAAGCATCCATTTTCAGCTATGCCTTAAGTTACCATTTGGAAACGGGCTCCTTCTGCATGAAGCATCCAAGTAGATTTAGACACAATGGCTGAGGAGATGTGGTGTTAAGCAGTTACAAAATCAGTATTATGAGACGCTTTGAAATAATTCAACAAAGATCAGGCTACCATGCAGCCAGAGTTGATTGCCTATACCTAATAGCCATGTTCCCTTTTTCTTTGCTTATAAAACTATCATTTGGGGGCACCTGGATGGCTCAGTGGGTTAAGCCTCTGCCTTCGGCTCAGGTCGTGATTCCAGGGTCCTGGGATCAGTTGGGAGCCTGCTTTCCCCCGCCCCCTCTCTGCCTGTCGTTCTGCCTACTGGTGATCTCTCTCTGTCAAATAAATAAATAAATAAATCTTTAAAAATATTAAAATTAAAAAAATAATAAAACTATCCGTTGTTCAGAGACAGTGGTCCAACTCTAAGGCATGGCTCACAATTGGTCAAGGCCAGCTTGACAATTCTATACCCCTCCATCAGTGATTGGTTTAAGGATGGGCATGCGATCCTTTTCTGACCTATGAGATACTTAGAGAAGTCTTCTGAGGCCTGGAGAAAGTTTTCCACCTTGATTAAAAGGGAGAGACACATGAGGAGAAAGCCTCTGGTGTGTACCACTTTTCTGTTTGCTTTGATAATATCAGATGAAAAAAAGATAATTGAGCCATGAAAAAAAACCATCACCAATTTCCTGCAAGAAGGAAAAGGCCTTGGCCCTTGGTGACTCTACTGAGCCATTAATCAACCCTGGTGCCACCTCACTCAGGTTTCTCGTTAAGTGAGATGTTAAAATTCGTGGTGCTTAAGTATACTGTTACTTGTGGCTCAAATCATCCTGATATAGCTAGCTTGGAAGCTAATGAGCAACATGTCCTTAGAGATATGCAGGCAGAATCTGGAGGCCCACTTATCACGGATATTGTAGCAGGGCCTCAGGCTTTAGATGAGGTTTTCTACCAGAGGACAATTAAGGTCATTTTCACGGCAAATAGTCTGTGATTGTCTTCACAACCCTATCCAACCCTGGCACAAGTCACTCTGCGTGATGCCCCACGTCTGTATGCGTTGAGCCGGGCTGGCAGCCACGCTTGACATTCTCTATGAGTCACTTGGAGTGCCAGGCCCTTGTAAAAAGGCAAAGGCTGTGATGTCACAGCTCCTCCAATGACACAGCATCAGGGGACAGCCAGAAATAGACGTGTAGAAGCCCTTGCCACTGGCGCTCTCTTGTACTCTGACACAGTCACATTTCTCTTAGCTCAGACACCAGGCTGCTGGAGAATGGGAGAACCAAAATAGCCTGGATGTCCAGTCACCCTCCTAGAATTCCCCATCTGCTCTGACGAAGTTCTGGAGACACCCAAGGTGAAACTTGTCCAGCAGAACGTTGAGAATATGACAAACATTTAGCTGGGCTTTGATTCCTAGTCATAGTAGCCCATTCCCATATGAAAACCCTGAGAAAATAAGTCTTGAGTCAGCTTTGTCCTCCATGCATTCCTGAGATCTGATGTTGAGAAGTTGAGGCTATGGTCAGTTTCATCTCTGGCTTGTTGGTGCCATGGGCTATTGGTTGTCACTGCTGAATGGAGCAGCCAAACCCTGTAGAATCAGGCCAGCCATTTGATGGAATGCAAAGGAGCTATAGACCTCTGGCACTTCTGGTTAGAAATATTTTTTACATGATACTGATAATCATGGCGACAGCTAGTGTTTGTTGGGATTTCTGGAGGTCAGTAGATAGTACCTACCTTCTTCCCTAAGGCTGAACCAACTAAGAGATACGTGTAAGAATCAGAAAAACGGATCTGAAAATGTCCTAGCTATTATTGAGGAAAGTTAGTTTGGGGGATTTGGGTTAGCAATGAGACAACAATGGATATCTTAATACTACTCCCTAGAAGAGAACATTCTGAGACTGGTGTGGCTGGATGACCGCAGGCCTCCTCTAAAGAGAGTGGGAATCTTCTTTGTAGAGCCTCATGCATGGCTGAGAACAGACCCCAAAGGACCGTTCCAAGTGCAATCTGATCAATCTCTCCCTTGGGAAGTGTGAGATAGGGAAGAGAGGCCAAGAGTGTTGGTCTAGCTGACGTCCTTGCCCATGGAATCATGATGCATGGGAAGTGTTTCTCCCATCCATATTGGCTGAGTCCTTAATATTTGCTAGGTACTGTGCCAAGGGTCTGCAGAGCCTGTTTAGTTTAACTGTCTTTCAACCTTATGGGGAAAGTACCTAGGATATCTTCATCTTACAGACGAAAAAAATGTCAGGGGCTTTCCTCAGGTGGTGCAGCCAGTATGAGGTGAGATGGGATCCAGACGGAGGTTTGGATGAGGCTGGAGCCTACCTCACCAGCACCATGCTGCAGCATCTCCTTCCCATTACCGCTGTGAGGAGATGGAGGACCCCAGTGATCTTGATCAGGAGATTTGGGTTCTGGCGTAGGCTCTGCCACTTCTTAGCCTCCACAGCTGTGGTGTTTTCACCTGCAAAATAGGGATTGTGGGGCCTCTTCTGAGATGCTCAGCAAGTCCCTAGGAGGGTCAGGTGAGATCATGGGCATTAAAGGATGTTGTGACAGGCCAGCGCAGAGCACAGATGTGCATCAGGGTGCAGGATAGCTGTGTTCTGTTCCTGCCTTCCATAAAAACTTCCTTAGGGATGTGGTCCAGCCACCTGACTTCGGGTACCTCAGTTTTGTCATCTGTAAAATGAGAGCACTAGTCCTCGACTTACTGACCTCTCAGGTGTTGTGGTGCTTAAAGGGGGGGTAGTGTAAAGAAAATGCTTTCTTTATATAATGCAGAAATTCAGAAGAATGGTGAAGGCTGTTACTTTGCATGATGTGGTGTTGTAGGCAGTTTAAGTTTTGTGATAAAATTGTTTCTTAGATTCTTATAGACTCATTTGTCTAAAGAATTTAAAATATTGTTACATTTAGCTTTGCATCTTGGAAATTTAGCATTGAAAATAAAATACTCAAAAAAAAATCTTCAGCTAATTCAAATAATTCCACTTGGAAGCAATAATGAATACCAGCTTTGTACTCAGTCTTAACGTGCTAAGGGGCATAAAGTTAAAATTGCAAACCCATGCAGTGCTTACCATGTATCTAGTACTGTTTTAAATGCTTTAAATATATTAATATCTTAGTATATTTAATGTTCACAACAAACTGTGAGTAGGCACGTTTCTATCTGCATTTTAGAGGCAGAGGGCAGGGGAACAGAAGCTCAGGGAGGTTAAGTGACATTCCCAGGTTCTCATGAGCAGAAGAACCACAAAATCTGAACCTAAGTGGTCTAGATCACAATCTGTTCTTCACTAGAACAGGACTTTAGAAACATAGTCCCTGCTTTCACACAGCTTGCAGAATGGCTCACAGACTAACAGAGAGGCATGAGTTGCATAGAGAAATTAGAAAGCAAATACAAGACGTTGCTGTACTAAATTATGTATCAAAGGATGTTGTCTGGACTACAGGTTAATAAAAAGAAAAGATACAAAATAGAGCAAGGTAGTGGAAATGATATGGGAGAGGGGATGTGTGACCTGGACCTTTTAGGGCAGTCAGATCTGAATAGGTAGGTGAAATGGCAGGGACCATCCCCGTGGGCCTTGGCTCTAACGGGACTTGTTACTCCAGATAGCATTGGTTAGAAAACATCACTAAAACAGAAGAGAGATATGTATCAAAGAAGACAGCTCTAGGAATAAACACCATTCCAGACCACTTCCTTAATCATATGGCAATTTGTGCCTCAGTGTCTTCCTTTGTGAGATATGGCTAGGAATTCCTATTTGGCCTTCCTTACAAAGTAAACGCATGTTGGAAATCAGCATGTATACATACATATACAGTGGGATAATATTTTAAACAAATTATTCATAGTTTTATCTTTTGCCTTCCCAACGATAGGAGCTTTGCCCTAGTTGCCCAGAGAAGGAAAGGGGGAGGGGAGGGCTGCCAGAGGAGGGATACTGACCAAAAGGAGCATCCGCACCAAATCAGGTTGTCGGTCTTAAAGTGGATTGCTGAAATTCCTTCAGCTCCTGTTTAGCATATCAGGGGCAAGCTCTATGTCTGGAGAGCCACTGTGGAGGAGGCTGCCCCTTTCTGGCTTCAAAAGTGAGGGGGATACAGGAGAGTGAGGAGACAGGGTCCTAAGCGTCTCATCTCAGTGCTGGCTCTGGAACAGGAGGCAGGAAGCTCAGTAGATAAACTGGGGCAACACTGAGTGTAGGTTTGCTTTGTCACCAGCCTGGGACACAAGATGGACCTGCTCATCCTGCGCGGTTCGGTCTGTTCCCCAAAGTGCCTGACAGTCTCGCTCCAGTGGGTTACGGTGGTTGGGGCCAGCTGGCCCAGCAACAAAGACCTCGGGTCAGACTTACCAGGTGGGGAGAGTGGACTTCCAGCCAAACCTTAGAAAAACCTGCTGCTAGCCATAGGCAAGAGGAGGCCCAAGTAGGCAGGGTCCCCCTGTCTGAGTCGTTGAGGCGAGAGAGCCAATGAGAGTAAATGTCATGGCAGCTTCCATTTCTGCTGTGCAAGCTGGGGTGGGGGGGGGTAGGTGGAAACCATGTGGACATGGGATGGGATCCCTGGACAAGAAGGAGCAGAAGGCCATCCCCCTACCCAGCAAATCACCACAAATACTTCTAAGTCACGTCCCTCTCTGTCTCCACACTCGCCTTACACCCAGAATTTATCTTGATGGAGAAACAGGGAGAGGTTATTTGAGAGATGAAAAAATTTTTATTCTAGGGAGACTGACACTACCCAAAATGAATGTTTAGATAATAAGAAAAGACAGAATTTAAACTAGATTGATCATTTAGTTCATTTTTCTACCAACTGTCAGATGGGAGTTATAGACCATTGAAAGCTCAGTTACAGACAAAATAAATTCATTTTCTGTCTTTATCTAGGCTGAAGTGTGAACCAAATTTTGTGATCCAATTACATTCAATGTTATTGTTGTTAAACATTTCTGACAAGAGTAGCATGTCTACATATTGTGTTTTTAAATATTTAAGTGGCCTTAACCTTTGCCTGGAACAAGATAATATATGTAAAAGTGCCTGGCACATATTAAGTGCTAGGTGAATATTAATTATTTTAGTGTTGCTTGGGGTCAATGTCAGGAAACATAACAAGCATGTTCTTTGGATCACAGCTCTTGGTTCTGCATTTAGAGCCTGGATGTGGGGCAAAAGGGATCCAGCAGAGCATTGATGCTTTTCCTCTGTGTGGTGATGTAAGGAAGTATGGTCCAGAACAGCGGTTCCCAAACATTGTCCTGCATCAGAATCATCTGGACAGCTTATTTAAAAATATAGATTATTTCTCCTCTGTTTCTCCTTGTGATTATGATTCAGTATTCCTGGGGAGGTGCCAAGGCATCTTTGGTAAACCATTAAATATCTGTTCAGATGGCATTGTTAATGCCAAGAGGCACTACGGTACATCTTTGGTTATTTCTTCTTTCTTTGTTGTTGACTCTTACACATGCGTGGGTAGACTAGAGAAAGTCAGGTTTGATTGTTTGTTGTTGTTTTTAGTTTCTGTCTATAATAAAGTTCTGTGCCTACCCAGCTCTGTAAATTCCCCAAATTTCAGAACAAAACAGATGAGAGAGATATGAGGGTTTTCGTTTGGTTGGTTGGTTGGTTGGTTGGTTTTTTTGATGGGGGTTGGGTCAAAGAAAATGGCATCTCCTCTTTACTTGAGCACGACACTACATCTCCATGCCAAGAGCAAAGATTAGGTGGGAGTGAAAATCCCTAATCTTGGCAGAGCCATTTCCTTATTTTTCTCTCCTTCTTATTCCTGTTTTCAGGTCCCAGAGGTATATTGCTCCTATCAACTCTCAAACAGAACATTTTTACTGCAGCACAAACTGCAAAGCAGACAAGGTGTGTGCGAGCATTCCTATAAGAAAATCTTCTTTCTTTGGGGTCCTAGCACTTTGATCCCATTTTTAGGGTGCTGTTGCCGGCATGGGGCCTCCCAGCATTTTCTGAGTCATCCTTTTCTGCTGGTCACCTGACAAAACAATACCCTGGCTGAAGCTGGCAAATGGCCATTGTGCTGAACATTCTCGTTCCAGTAAAACATGGCTGATTAGCATAGAAATCTCCATAAGCCTTTCTATTCTAATTTTGCTGTTAGAATTCTGGCCCCTCTCAGAGGTCATGCTAACCTAGTTAAGGCTCTTGGAGAAAATACTGTCGTTCCGGCTCATTGCATTTGCATTAAAATATATTGTCCTTCAGCTGACATGCTAACCAGCAACCCATCATCTGCAACTTTCTGCAGAAACTAAACCGCGGGGAGCATCACCCATTGTTTAAGCTGGAATCCGGAAAGCTCGGTGGAAATATGTGATGGAGCACCAGAATTTCAAGGTCCTTGAAGTTCTGCTGTGCCTACTTCATTCTGGATCAAGTGAAAAGATTTGATGAAAAGCAGGTTATTGCAAAGTGAGGGACGCTGGCTGTGGGGGTCCCTCTGGTGTCACACCCCACAGAGATAACAAGGTATTGTGAGAGCACGAATGCCAGAGTCAGACTGTCTGGTTGAAATTCCTGCTCCACTGGGTATGATGTTTGGAGATTTGGGCAGGTTATTTAGCTTTTTCATGCCACAGTGTATATTCCTGTAAAACAGGAGTGATAATAAAATAGTACATATCTCACTGGGTTGCTGTGGGATGATTTCTACCTCTGTCAATATTACATTCCAGAGAGAGAGCCTAGAAGTTAATGAGTTACCTATGACTGAAGGTCCAAGAAAACGGTGGGAAATTGTTTTTCAAGAATATTCTAGATTTGTTTTTATTGGTTGGGAGGTTCTAAATTGCTTAGAACAATACCTGATACCACACAAAAAGCATGTAATAGTATAATTTATATTGTTGTGATTATTACTATGATTTCCATCTGTACTAACTTGTATTATCTTGCTTAAATCTCATGATGACTTTTTGAGAAGGTTATTATGATTATCCCATAATGAGGAAATTAAGGCTGACGAAGGGTAGCTAACTTCCTCAGTGTCACAAACTTATGTGTGGCAGAAGCACAGTTTGAACCACTTACAAAGGCTCTAATTCTTATTTGCTTGACTTGATTTGCCATAGCCTGTGTCTCTCAAAGCAGTTGGAGAACTGTGAGAAATCTGCTGGTCGCTCGGTTGATTTCTTTTGACTTGTACTCTTGAGATCATTTTCTTTTCTTAAGGGAGGATTGGACATCTCCGATGGTTAGACATGGGCAGTGAGCTTCTGAAGGACCTTCTGAAGGTCCTTAACTATGACACATTGCAATGGACTGAAGGTTTTTATCCCCCTCCCGCCCCAAATTCATTTTTTGTGCTCTTAACCCTTGATATGATGGTATTTGGAGGGATAGGACCTTTGTGAGCTGATTGAGTGACAAAGGTGGGGCCAGAACGGACTTAGTGCCCTTAAAAGAGAGACCATGAACACTCCTTCACTCCCTTAGCTATGTGAGCTTACAGTAAGGAGACTCTTATCTGTGAACTAGGAGATGGATTCTCACAAGTCCAGATGGCCTAACTCCCTGACTAGTCCTCTTTTCATTTCTCTAAATTTTTTTCCATTAAGATCTTCTTTGTGTCTATCTGAGGTTCATTTGGTTTTAGTTTGACCCAGGCCCACTTGTTCTATTTTCAGTCTGGATGTATATGTAGTCACATATTATGATCATGGGATTCTAAGATCATGTAGACTGGGATTGAATTCCAACTTTACCACATATAGTTAGTTAGCCTCCTTATACCTCTGTTTTTTGTTTTTGTTTTTTTCATTTGTAGACTAGGGTTAGAAAGTCATATGTACCAAAGCTTCCGCACAGCAAAGGGAATAATCAACAAAATAAAAAGGCAACCTGCAGAATGGGAGAAAACATTTGCAAACCATATATTGGATAAGGGGTTATTATCCAAAATATATAAGGAACTCCTGCAACTCAGTAGAAAAAACCCCAAATAACCCAATTTAAAAATGAGCAAAGGAACTGAATAGACATTTCTCCAAAGAAGATATACAAATGGCCAACAGGTACATGAAAATGAGTAATCAACATTACTAGTCATCAAGGAAATGCAAATCAAAACCATAATGAGATATCACCTCATACCTGTTAGGATGGCAATTTTATATATAAAGATATATAAAATTTTATATAATTATATATAGTATTATAATGTAATATATACGGTGGAGAAAAGGAAACCCTTACACATGGTTGGTGGGAATGTAAACTGGTACAGACACAATTTATAATAAATTTAGGAAACAGCATGGAGGCTCCTCAAAAAATTAAAAATAGAAGTACTCTATGATCCAGCAATGCCTCTACTGGGTGTAGTCCCAAAGGAAATTAAATTAAGACTTCAAAATGATATCTGTGCTCACATATTCATCACAGCATTATTAATAACAGCCAAGATATGGAAGCAACCTACATATCTATCGACAGATAAGTAGATTTCTTAAAATGTGATATATACATGGAATATTATTCAGCCTTAAAAAAGGATGGAAACCTTGTCATTTGTAACAATATGGATGAACCTTGAGGACATCATGTTAAGTGAAGTAAGCCAGTCATGGGAGGACAAATACTACATGTTACCATTTATATGATGAATCTAAAAAAGTCATATCACAGAAGCAGAGTGTAGAATAGTGGCTGCCACAGACTGAGGGCAGCTCTCAGTCAAAGAATATGAAGTTTCAGTTATAGAAGGTGATGAAATCAGAGATCTGAAATCAGGAATCAGAGATCTGCTGTACAGTGTAGTCCCTGCCTTAGTCCCTTCAGGCTGTTTTAACAAAGCACCACAGAGTGGGTAGCTTATAAGCAGCAGCAGTTTATTGGTCATGATTCTGGAGGCTAAAATTCTGAGATCAGGATGCAAACATCGTCAGGTTAGGGTCCTTTTCTGGGTCATGACTTCTTGTTGTATCCCCATGTGGCAGGAAGGACTAGGGATCTCTGAGGCTTCTATTTCCTGAGAGTGCCAATCCCATTCAAGAGGGCTCTATCTTTGTGACCTAATGACCTGCCCAAGGTCCCACCTACTAATACCATCACTTTTGGGGGTTATTTCAACATATGAATTTTGGGGGGACACAAACATTTAGACCTAAGCAGTTCTTATAGATAACAAGATTGTGTTACTTACTTAAAAATTTGCAAAGAGGGAGATCATATATCAAATATTTTTATCACAAAAGTAATTTTTTATTAAGAGGGTGGGAAACTTGGATATGATGGATGTGTTTATGGCATAGATGTAGTGAATATAGCACATATACAGGTCTATAATTTTCTCCAGATTCATCAAGTTGTATACTTTTAATGGATACAGCTTTTTGTATGTCACTCATACAATAAATGTGTTTCTAACATTTGTCTAATAAATGTTTAGTATTTAACAAATGTTAAAATTTTTTTTAACAGAATTCTTATTTGGTTGCCGATAGGATTAAATGAGCACATATTCATAAAAGGACTTAAAATTCCTGACACCTGTTAAGTATTTAACACATGCCAGTACATTATTAGTATTTATTACAGCTCCTTGTGGAAATTGCCAAGTTATAGAAGTATTTTCCATTTGTAGGTTATTTGAATAGGCTGAGCCATCAGTGAAAAGAGAGGCGTGGCATCTCACAAGTAGGACACCGGAGAGTAGGAAGCCAATGTGACACTCGGATGAGTTAGATTTATAAATCCCAAACAGATGTTTAGGCATCTTCTGAGGGATTCTGGGGGAAACTCATTAAAATCTGGATTACTGGGTCCCATCTCATAACTGTTGAATTTGAATGCCATAAGGAATCAGGTACCAGGAATATATATCTTTCAAAGCTCCCTAGATATACTTTATGGGCCACCAGATTTGGGAACCACAGGGTTAGGCAGCCACCTAAATGGAGTGATTTAAGGAGGCCCAAAGATTTTCTTTTATAGAATTCATTCCTCTCAGGACCTTCCATTCATGAATCCGTTCAACCTTCTGTTCCCCTCCCCCCATGCACCAGCCAAATTCATGTTAGTGCTCAGTGTTTGCCTGATGACCTGGTGCTGTTGTGATCGGTGTAGTAATGAATGATCAATGTTCTTGAAGAGTAGATAGTCTGAGAGAATGGATAAAGTAAGTGTGAATGAGATGTGATGAGCGGCAGAGTGAGATGGGGAAAATGGAACAGCCCTTGCAGGGTGTGGTGGGAGACTCAGGAGAGCTTTCATTGTATCCAAGGGCATCACCTCTCCTTGGGATGCTTCTCTGATGCAAGCTTCTTTCGCTTCTGACTGCATTAGCTACCAATCCTGTGGGTTCCGACAGCTTTCTGACTTGCTCTTCACATCTTAGAGTTACGTGGTTGCTTATATGCTTTCTTAGGAGCTGAGAACTTGATGGATGTGACGGCTGCATCTTAATCATCCCCTCCTGCTCTCCACTTCCTAGCTAGGGGCCCGGCTATGACTGAGCATGCAGTGAGTGTGCAGTAAACACTGAAGAACTTGGGTGGTGGTCCTGGTCATGTAAAGAGAGGAAGTAATTGGGATTAAGCCTGGAGGGTTAGTGCTGGGACCAGATCATGGAGCACGTGGAATTTGAATCAAGTTTGGGCTTTAGTTTCTAGGCAATGAGCCTAAGACCCTTAGGGAAGCCATATCTATTGTCTACAAAAAAGGGGAAAAGGGCAAGAACTGTATCTCAAAGTGGGGGAAAGGACAGAGATAATTTTAAGTATAAACTATGATAGTTTACATCAAGTTATGAAGTGAAACAATTATTTCCTTTCCAGTTGCATTTCAGTCCACCTGATTACTTCAATGAGACTTTCTCAATTAGGTGCTAGCACTTAAAAATCTCTCTAATACTTTCTAATCCCACTTTTTAACAAAGAGAAAACACACTTCAGGCTCAGAGTCTTGGAGGGTGTATTACTCTTCTGCCATATTAATGCATGTAATAAACATTCAGAAAACCTCGGTGCCTTTCAGCAATAAACCTTTGTTTAGCTCAGAAGCCTACAAGTCAGCCGTTAAGATCAGTGGTTCCTTTGGATTTGGCCTGGATTTGCTGTGAAGTTTAGGGTTAGATTCTCCGCTGACCCTTATCTAGGGGTAACTGGACTCTGCTTCATGCATTTCTCACATTCTTCCAGCAGCATAGAGTGGCACGTTGTCACTGCAGAGGGGTGATCCCAGTCATATAAGAGCTTTTCATGCTTCTGTGTGTCTCAAGTACACAATGTAACATTGGCCAGGGCAAGTCCGATGGCTGGATGCAGAGTCAAGGGATGGAGAAATGAACTCTGCCTACTTGGAGGAACTCCGTCCTGTGGAAGAGAGGCATGGAGACAGGAAGGGATGAAAGAATCATTAATGGTTTCAGTGCATCTAGTATCACAGGCAAGATTATCCAGCTAGCTAGAATTTAGTACCATGTTTTTCCTTATTATTTTTAAAAACCATCTTTTCACGGCAAGTGATATAAGTTTTCTGTGATGGTAGTACTTATAAAGTTTTCTTCTAAAACCAATGTATTTGAGACAAATAGAAGTGGATGTAAAGAAAAAGTATTTTCTCAAAAGTAGCCCATATGGTACACAGGTATGGCAAAAATCATCAAAGGAAGGGGCAAGCTTGGAAAACTCTGAGCTAGGATGATTGCAGTTGGGACTCTGAACAGAAGATGCATCCAAAAAATGCTGCAGGCTCAGCAAAATGAATTTAATAACCACATGCACTCATTCAAGTTCAGTTAAATAAGCAAATGTTATACATGTCAGCAAGCTGCCTGACACGATGGCAGGAAGCAGTGATACAGAGATGAAGAACTCCAAGGCTAAAGCAATCCATAATTTAGTGGGTGAGAAATGCATGACAGATAACTTGGACACCTTTGAGTAAATTATATAGTTAGTTGATGTGTTCTAGGTACTCACAGAAAAGGCTGGGAGTGGGCATTGGAGAAGGGCTCCCAGCAAGCCCCCTGGAGGAGCCTCTGGAAAGATGAGTAGAGGTTCCCCTGGTGAGAAGGGTGAACAGAGGGATGGAGAGTGTGAAATTCTCCTTGGAAAAGCTCATTCTTATTGAAGCCTGATGTTCGAGACAGGAGAGGAGTCGGAGGAATTGGAGACAGCCTGGTCATAGACAGCTTCGCAAAGCTAGACGGTTTAAAATTTACCCTGCTATGGACAAAGGTGTGGGGGGGCATCAGCGAAGGTTCTCAAGCAGGGAAAATACCTGTGTATACATACATACATGTATTTCTATTTATACAGTATACCCACAGTATATACACACTTTTCCTCCTTCTCTACAGTAATTCCTGCCAGGTGGTTTTGCCGTTTCTGTTTGCAAACCTTCAGGGACAGAGGGCTCATTATTTCACAGTTGAGGCTGTCATAGACCTGATCATAACCAGATGCAAATAGACTTGGGGGACACGCAACCCAAAATGGGAATTGTGCTGTAATTTAGCCGAGGGACGCGAAGGGGCTGAATGAGTAGGGAGAGTGCAGATGTAAAAACAGAGAACTTCTTTGGTTAATGCTAAGTGCTATAAAAATGTGAACTGTGGGGGCGCCTGGGTGGCTCAGTGGGTTAAGCCTCTGCCTTCGGCTCAGGTCATGATCCCAGGGTCGTGGGATCGAGCCCCGCGTCAGGCTCTCTGCTCAGCGGGGAGCCTGCTTCCTCCTCTCTCTCTGCCTGCCTCTCTGCCTACTTGTGATCTCTGTCTGTCAAATGAATGAATAAAATCTTAAAAAAAAATGTGAACTATGGTTGTGCTTACTTTAGGACCCAAACTTACCGCACAAACAACTCCCAGACCACACAAAGAGCTCGTTTTCCTTGTAACTGGACAAAGCAATGCTGACACCCAGCGGCGGACTTGGACAGCCCACAGCTCCCAGAGACAGGAAGGACCCCGAGGGAGGGAGGGGAAGTCAACCTGCCGGGCCTGGCGGTCCCAGCATCTCAGGATCCTTAGCTGAAAGGGCAAGTCTAAATTCGGCTAGAAACGGCCAACCATGTGACGTGCTTGGCACCACACAAAGGATAGTTCCCAGTGAGTTTAACGCAGACAAAAGAGCTAAATTAAACCCGCAGATGAGAACAGCATTGCATCAAAGTCAGTCCCTTCTAATGCAGAGGCAAAAGCAATTACCCTCAGAGTTCCCCGGAGGGTTCTTAACCAGAGCACCAGTAAGAACATGGAATATTTAAAGGTCAGTTTCTCAGTCAGATCAATATTGTATCTGTGTGGCTATGTCCCGGACTCCCTTCTTCAGACGGAAGTTACTCAGTCCCTTTCCTGACAGGGCCACAGCATGTTAGAGCAACAAGGAACTTGACAGATCAGGTGAGCAAACGGATCCAGGGAGGAGAGACAAGTTTCCCAAGGTCTCAGAGCAAACTAATAGCAGCACTGTCTGGCCAGGCTTAATGGCTGGAGCTCCTGCAGCCCTCCTGGACCACACAACAGGCTATATTCTGTGGGTGGTAGAGTAGAAAGGTGCACGGAATCTGGACTGCAGACCTTCAGATTTGTATGAATTCTCATTCAGTCCTGCTTTAGTTCATTTGGGCTGCTGTAACAAAACCACCAGAGACTGAGTTGGTTCAACACTTATTTCTCACCGTTTTTGAGGCTGGGAAGTCCAAGATTAAGGCACCCCGATGAGGGTCTGCTTCCTGATTTGCAGATGGCTATCTTCTCAATGTATCCTCACATGGTGGGAGGGGCAAGGGAGTTCTGGGGTCTCTTTTATAAGGACACTAATCCCACCCCACTGGGGGCTGGGATTTCAACATACCAATTTTGGAGGCATATAAACATAGTCGGTAACAATGCCCCCAACTTCAGTTACCATCTGTATGTGGTTGGCGCCCGTCATCTACTCGATAGGACTATTTGAGCATCACAGAGAAATGCATGTTCAGAACCAAACTTAGGATAGTCTCCCCACAAACTCGGTTTTCCTACTGTACTCCCTCTCTCAATAAATGACACTTCCGTCTGTTGCACAAACCAGGAAGAGAAGAGCTCTCCTGATTCCTTCCTTCCCCTCATCCCCATAACTAAAGCATCACAAGGCTTGACTAGAGATTCTTTATACTAACCCACCTCTTAACAACCTTCCCACCATTGCACTGTCCTCTTCATGCTTCACTTTTTACTGCAGTGCTTTTTACCTCTTGATGCACAATTCTGCTTGTTGGCTTACTGTCTCTTTCCTTCTTCCGGTTTCCACGTCTGCCCTGGTTTATGTCCCACTGCCCCCTCTCTGTTGCCTCATATACCATTATTTTCATCATAGCCCTTATCTGCTTCTGAAACTGTATTTGTTTACTTATCGGAATAGGAAACTTGTCTGTCTTAATTGTAGTCGTTGACTGTTTTAGCGGGGAAAGAATTTTATCTGTGTGGTTCCCTACCTTATCGCCAGTACTTAGACCAGGGCCTAGTACAAAGTGGGTGTTTCGTAAATGCTCCTTGAATGAGTGAATATGTGCACATGTATGCGTCTCCCATCCCTGTAGTTCTGGGGTAGTGGCTGTTTCTATCAGGGGATGCACGGGGTTAGCAAGGGCCTGGTTATTGCCTAAAACTCAGCTACCCGTGCCTTGTAATTTTTGTAGTTTATTTATTTTTTTTAAGATTTTATTTGTTTATTTGACAGAGAGAGAGAGAGATCACAAGTAGGCAGAGCGGCAGGCATAGAGAGAGAGGGGGAAGCAGGCTCCCTGCTGAGCAGAGAGCCCGATGCGGGGCTCGATCCCAGGACCCTGAGATCATGACCTGAGCTGAAGGCAGAGGCTTAGCCCACTGAGCCACCCAGGCGCCCCTAATTTTTGTAGTTTATAATTATGAAAGCCAATGTGGCCTCTCTGACAAGGACTTAAAAATGCTATCTGGCCTGATGGAGAAGGAATTATTTCTTTTCAGCCTGGCTTCTGAAAAGGGAGGTAGGATATTGTCTCGAGGATACTGTCTCAGGCATCATAACCTGGCCTGCTACTTTTATTTCTGCTGCTTTTCGTTATAGCAGACACCTGCAAGGAAGATGGTCGGTTATGGGTTCATACCATGGTTTAACTGGTCCTTGACTGTGTCCTCTTATTTACGTAAAAGAAATTACCCAACTCTATTCAAAACCCTGTGAGGGACATATACGGAGGGTCTCTTGCTTCCTCTGTTCATTCTCAGACTCTTCATGTATCTGCAGGGATACTCTACCTCCCTCCCCCCTCCCAAGCCTTTTTCTCTTTCCCTCTCCTCCTTCCCTCCCTCACTGGCTTAATATATAATGCTTATTTTTACTCCCTAACAATCCAACATTAGTGTTCCTGGTCCCAGACACCTATGAGATTATCAAGGGACCCAGACATCTTCTATCTTGTGACTCTGAGCCCTTCTAGGGCCCTGGGGACTTTGACAAATAGGGAAGGAATAGAAAGGATCCTGCACGGGAGGTTTTAATAAGCCAAGTCCATGATCGCTTTAAAATGTAAATTCTACAGTGTCTTACCCTGCCTAAAACCTTCCGGTGGCTTTGCACTTCCCTTTGAATAAATTCGAGTCCTCACTGTGGCCTACAAAGACTCTATGTGACTGGACCCTGCCTAGTGTTTGATCTCATCTCCCATCCTTCCTCTCTCCTCACTGCCTCTGCTCTGAGAGGCAAGAGGCGCAGGACTTCTTTCCCCACTGTTTCTTTTTTTTTTTTTTTTAATTTCATTTCATTTTCAGCGTAA